>CAUYRH010094816.1:0-15893 GCA_963574655.1 Perodicticus potto
AAAATTTAATAACACTAACAATGTTTAAGATAAACAGTAGAAACAAAAACCTCGTAAAGAACTAACGAAGATAAATACAATCAGAAAAGAAATCAGTTGATTACTGCAATGAAATATTGAGCAATAATAATAATAATAATAATGATGATGATGCAAAAAAAGTAACATTCACATTGTCAGATAAAAGTATGTCTTTCATAGAATGCTTTGACTCTGAGGTTCGGTATGGAGTCATCAGTTAACTTCTTTTTTTGTTTTTTTTTCCCCAAAATCTCAAAAAATAGAGAATATTTATTTTTATAAATGAAATAGAAGATAATTTCAAAAAACAGATCATGCCAAATCTTGTAGACAATAGAAAAAGAAGAAATATTTCAAAATAATTCTATTTCAGCTGGATGTACCTGATATTAAAATTGGAAAAAATATATTACAAACATATTTCACTTAAAAATGAAGATGCAATATCCTAAAAATATATTAACAAGTTGAATTAAATATTATTGTTCAAATAATGTACTTTGGCCAAAATTAAATCCAATTTATGTGAGAATTACTCACTATTTTATTTTCTTTTTTTTCCTTTCTCTCACCCCCTCCCTCCTTCTCTCTCTGTCTGCTCTCCCCTTCTCCTACCCCCCACCGTGTCATTAATTGTCCTCATGTCAAAGTTGAATACATAAGGTTCATGCTTCTCCATTCCTGTGATGGTTCACTAAGAATAATGTGTTCCACCTTCATCCAGGTTAATACAAATGTTGCAAAATCTCCATTTTTAAAAATAGCTAAATAGTATTCCATGGTATACATATACCACAGCTTGCCAATCCATTCCTGGGTTGAAGGGCATATAGGCTGTTTCCACATTTTAGTGATTGTAAATTGAGCTGCGATAAACAGTCTAGTATAAGTGTCTTTTTAATAAAAGTTTTTTTTTTTCCCTTCTGGATAGATGCCCAGTAATGGGATTGTAGGATCAAATGGGAGGTCTAGGTTGAGTTCTTTGAGGTTTCACCATACTTCCTTCCAAAAAGGTTGCTTTAGTTTGCAGTCCCATCAGCAGTGTAAAAGTGTTCCCTTCTCCTCACATCCATGCCAGAATCTGCAGTTTTGAGATTTTGTCATATAGGCCATTCTCACTGGGGTTAGATGATATCTCAGGGTGGTTTTAATTTGCATTTCTCTAATAATTAGGGATGATGAGCATTTTTTTTCATGTGTTTGCTAGCCATTTGTATGTCTTCTTTAGAGAAGGTTCTGTTCATCTCTCTTCCCCATTGATGTATGGGATTATTGGCTTTTTTCATGTGGATTAATTTAAGTTCCCTATAGATCCTAGTTATTAAGCTTTTGTCTGATTCAAAATATGCAAATATCCTTTCCCATTGGGTAGGTTGTCTATTTGCTGTGGTTTTGTCTCCTTAGCTGTACAGAAGCTTCTCAGTTTGTTTAAATCCCACTTGTTTATTTTTGTTGTTGCAATTGCCATGGCAGTCTTCTTCATAAAGTCTTTCCCCAGGCTGATATCTTCCAGTGTTTTTTCTAAGCTTTCTTTGAGGATTTTTATTGTTTCATGCCCTAAATTTAAGTACTTTATCCATCTTGAGTCAATTTTTTTTGTGTGGGGAAAGGTGCATGTCCAGTTGCAGTCTTTTACATGTGCATATCCAGTTCTCCCAGCACCATTTATTGAATAGGGAGTCTTTCCCCCAGTGTACGTTCTTGTTTGGTTTATCAAAGATTAGGTGGTTGTAAGTTGTTGGTTTCATTTCCTGGTTTTCTATTCGATTCCAAATGTCTATGTCTCTATTTTTGTGCCAGTACCATGCTGTCTTTGCCATTATGGCCTTGTAATACAGCCTAAAATCTGATATGCTGATGACCCCAGCTTTGTATTTATTACTAAGAACTTCCTTAGCTATACAGGTTTTTTCTGGTTCCATAAAAAATTCAAAACCTTTTTTTTCCAAGTCTTGAAAATAGGATGTTGGTATTTCAATAGGGATGGCATTGAATTGGTAGATTGTTCTGGGAAGTATAGACATGTTGATGTCTATACTTACAATGTTATAGTTAACAATGTTGATTCTTCCCAGCCATGAGTATGGTAAGTTCTTCCATTTGTTAAAGTCTTCTTCTGTTTCATTTCTTAGGGTTTCATAATTTTCTTTATAGAGGTCCTTCACCTCTTTTGTTAGGTATATTCCTAGGTATTTAATTTTCTTTGGGGCTATGGTGAAGAGAGTGTGTCCTTAATTAGCTTCTCATCTTGGCTGTTATTGGCTTATACAAAGGCTACTGACTTGTGGACATTGATTTTATATCCTAAAACATTAGTGTATTTTTTAATGACTTTCAAGAGTCTTATGGTTGAGCCTTTGGGATTCTCTAAGTATAAGGTCATATCATCAGCAAAGAGGGAGAGTTTGACCTTCTCTGCTCCCATTTGGATGTCCTTTATTTTCTTGTCTTGCTTAATTGTTTTGTCTGGAACTTCCAGAACTATGTTAAATAGTAATGGTGACAGAGGACAACCTTGTCTGGTTCCAGTTCTAAGAGGAAAAGCATTAAGTTTTACTCCATTCAGTAAAATATTAGCTGTGGGTTTGTTATAGATAGCTTCGATCAGTTTAAGAAATGTGCCACCTATGCCTTTACTCTTCAGTGTGCTAATTAGAAAAGGATCCTGCATTTTATTGAATGCTTTTTCAGCATATATTGAGAGGATCATATGGTCTTTGTTTTTGCTTCTGTTAATACGGTGGATAATGTTTATCCATTAACATATGTTAAACCAGCCTCTCATCCCTGGGATGAAACCTTCTTGATCATGATGTATGACTTTTTTTGATGATAAGCTGTAATCTGTTGGCTAGGATTTTGTTGAGAATTTTTGCATCTATATTCATTAGTGAAATTGGTCTAACATTCTCCTTTTTAGTTGAGTCTTTTCCTGGTTTTGATATCAGGGTGATGTTCACTTTATAGAATGTGTTGGAGAAGATTTCTTCCTCCTCAATATTTTGGAATAATTTCTGCAGTATGGGAATAAGACCTTCTTTGAAGATTTAATAGAATTCAGGTGTGAAGCCATCTGGACCAGGGAATTTTTTTGTTGGGAGATTTTTTTATTGTTTCTTTGATCTCAGTGCTTGAAATTGATCTGTTCAGGAGATCTGTTTCATCCAGGCTGAGTCTAGGGAGTGGGTGTGATTTCAAATATTGATCCATTTCCTTCACATTGTCAAATTTCTGGGCAAGAAATTTCTGGTAGTATTCAGAGATAATCTCTTGTATCTGTGTGGCATCAGTTGTTATTTCCCCTTTATCATTTCTGATTGAGGTTACTAGAGATTTTTCTTTTTTTATTTCTAGTTAGTCTGGCCAAAGGTTTATCTATTTTATTTATTTTTTCATAAAACCAACTCCCTGTTTCATTCATTTTTTGAATGATTCTTTTGTTTTCAATTTCATTAATGCCTAATTTAATTTTAGATATTTATTTTCTTCTGCTGGGTATAGACTTAGATTATTCTTCTTTTTCCAATTCCATAAGATGGCTTGTGAGTTTGTTGATACGCTCTCTTTCTGTTTTTCGAATGTAGGCTTCTAAAGTGATAAATTTTCCTCTTAGGATTGCTTTTGTTGTATTCCACAGGTTTTGGTAGTTTGTGTCTCCATTGTTGTTACACTCAAGGAAGTTAATAATTTTCTTTTTTATTTCTTCCTGTCCCCAATCGTCATTCAGCAAAAGGTTGTTTAACTTTCATGCCTTTGTGTGAGGTTGAACATTTTTGTTGGAATTGAGTTCCACTTTTAGTGACTTGTGGTCTGAGAAGATTCAAGGTAAAATTTCAATTCTTTTGATTCTGTTGAGGTTTGTTTTGTGTCATAGGATATGATCAATTTTGGAGAATGTTCCATGAGATGATGAGAAGAATGTGCATTCTTTATCTTTGAGATGGAGTGTTCTATATATGTCTATCAAGCACAGTTGTTCTAGGGTCTCATTTAAATCTCTTATATCTTTGTTTAATTTCTGTTTAGAGGATCTGTCAAGCTCTGAGATAGGGGTGGAAAAGTCCCCTGTTATCATGGTGTTATAGGATATCTTATTGCTCAGAGTAAGCAAGGTCTGTTTCAAGAATCTGGGAGCATTTAAATTGGGTACTTAAATATTTAGAATTGAAGTGTCTTCTTGTTTTATTTTTCCCTTTACCAGTATGAAGTGACCATCATTGTCTATTTTGACTTCAGTTGCTTTAAATCCACATGTATCTGAAAATAAGATTGCAACCTCTCTTTTCTTCTGAATTCTGTTTGCCTGAAAAATTGACTTCCAACCCTTAACTCCGAGTTTTAATTTGTCTTTTGACATGAAGCGTGTTTCCTGCCAACAGCAAGTAGATGGCTTGTGTTTTTTAATCCAGTCAGCCAATCTATGCCTCTTCAGTGGGGGAATTCAAGCCATTGACATTTATTGAGATAATTGATGAGTGTGGTAGTGTTCTATTTATCTTATTTTGAAAAAGTCCTTTGCTTAGTTTTGTCATTTGCATCATTGCAGAAACTAAGTTCTGTCTTTAATTTCTAGGTGTTTACTTTGGTGAAGGCCCATTGTGATAGTCAGTATGTAGAACAGGTTGAAATATTTCCTATGAAGCTGGTCTCATTGTGGCAAATTTCCTCAATGTTTGCATATCAGTAAAAGATTTGATTCCTCCATCAATTTTAAAGCTTAGCTTAGCAGGATATGGGATTCTGGACTGGAAATTGTGTTCTTTAAGTATATTAAAGGTAGATGACCATTATCTTCTGCCTCAAAAAGTTTCATTAGAGAAGTCTGTAGTCATTCTAATTGATTTTCCCCTATAGGTCAATTGGTGCTTACTCCTGGAAGCTTGAAGAATCTTTTCTTTTGTCTTAACTTTGGACTGGTTCATCACAGTGTGTCTTAGAGAAGCACTATTTGAATTGAGGTAACCTGGGGTCTAATATCCCTCTGAAAGGAGTGTGTCAGAATCTTTGGTGATATTTAGGAAATTTTAACTTATAATATTCTCTAGTATGGCTTACATTCCTCTGGGGCATTCTTATTCCTCTTCTGGGATACTTATAACTTGTATGTTTGAATGCTTCATCAAGTCCCATAAGTCTGTCAGTGAACGTTCTGCTTTATCTCTCTTTTTTTCTGCCTCTTTAACTATCTAAGCTATCTCAAGAGCTTTGTCCTCTACCTCTGAGTTTCTTTCTTCTTTATGATCTAATCTGTTATGATACTTTCTATTGCATCATCCTAATGACATTTCTAATTGACCGCTTCAATTCCTTCAGCTTGGCTATATTCTTTCTATATTCTTCATATTGTTCATCTCTTATTTGATTCTGTGTTTGGATTTCCTTTTGGTTATTTTCTACTTTTTTGGCAATTTTCTTCATTGTTTTCCTCATCTATATTTTCAATTCCCCTTCTGTCATTTCTAACATTTCTTTATAGGTGGGATCCTCTGCAGTACCTACTTCGTGGTCACTTGTGTGTGTGTGTGTGTGGGATTTGCTCTGGACTAGTTTTTCATGTTGCCAGGATTCTTCTGCTGTTTCTTCCTCATGAGTGTTTTCTTTTATCTGTTTCCTTGCACTAATTTTCCTTTCACTTCCTCTTGCTCTTAAAGTTATTGTGCCTCTCACCTAAAGTTTTGATGAGTCCTTTTGGTACAGGACTAAAAGAATGAGAAGATTGAAGAGTAAGAAGAGGAAAAGTATTAAAAAAGAGAAAAAAGAGAAAGAAGAGGGGATGAGTAAAAGGGAATATTGACACAAACAAGAAAGGCACAGAAAGAGAGAGACAGCAGTAATAAAGGTGTACAGTAGGGTACTTTGACCAGTCAGGTCAAAGAGTCAGGTCAGCAGCTCTTTGCCAGCCTGAGCAGACACGGTACCCCACCTCCACCAAATAGAGAGGAAAAACAAAAATACTATAAATCAAACCAAAACAAACAGAAAACCTTACAGGATAAAATTGGGAGTAAAATCAAATAACAGGGGCAGAAACACTAGCAAAAATGAAGTTATTATATTTAAGGAAGACAAGAATGGAAAATTATATTTGCACTGGAAAAATGAAGAAAGAAAAAAAAATAAAGAAAAATTTAGGGGACCAAAGTTGAAAAAAGAAAAGGGGAAAAAAAAGATCTAAACCAAAAACAGAACAGTATATATATACCTTTCTGAATATTGTCTAGGCAACAAGTGATCTTCTGGGGTATGAGATGCTAATCACAATACTGATACAGCTGTATAAGATGGAAACTGGAGGCCTCTGTTGACTTCTTTGCCCTTAAACCCCACAGGGTTGAGAGTCTGAATCTCTCCTCAGCCCACTTAAAAGACATTTTAAACTGTTAACCTTGGCTAAGCAGAGGCTTTCCCAGGAAAGCATTTGTCGCTGGGATCTCTCCTGAAGTTGCTGCCTGCTTATCAGGTGCACTCAAACTGGTCTCACTCTATGCCCCTGAGGGCCGAGGTTGCAAGGCAGCTCTCCTACTGCTGAACACTGAAAGTGCTGCTCTTCCCAGGCGTCTCAGTCCTCGCCTTTGGTGCTGCTCACAGTCACTAGATCACTTGCCTGAGGTCTCCTACCCTGGGTGTCACTCTGTGAACCTGAAGGCAGTTCTCTCACATGGTTGTGTGGCCCACAGCTGAACAATGATAGCTCTGTTCTGCCCCAGTGGCTCAGTCCTGGACCCTGGATAACACTTAAAATCACTCATACTGTTGCCCAAGTTCTCCCAAGCTAATTCAACTGAGTACCCAAGTCCACAAAAACAAAACTACCCACAGGGAAGGCCTTCCCTGTCTGCAATCTTGCTACTGTTGTAGCTACATTCCCAAAGGAATGTTTCTGGGCAAAGCCCACAAGTCACAAGTGCCTTGAGTCTTCTCTCCCCAATCTCATCCCGCCAAGTTGAGATTACTCAGCAGCCATCTTGGTCCTCCCTCAACCTTTCTATTTTTTTCTAAGCACTTGGTGCTTAGGGTCATGTTTGAGAGGGGGAGAATATAGACACAGCTTTACTCTGCCATTGAAAGATTGGGAATCTCCACCTTCACTTTTCATAACTGAAATCCAATGCATAGATGTCCTCATTTTTTTTTTAACTATAGAAAGTTTAGCTCCCCCCCTTTCTTTACATTTTTTGTTTTAAACAAGGTTTTCCCCTCTGGTTAGTTTGGAGATTCTCTAGGGAATGCTCACCATACTTTAGATTTGGGTGATGACTTGCTGCTTTGGGGGGGGGTGCTCTGCCTCCGAGGCTTCTTTTTCTGTTCCTCCCAGAGCCCAGCACTCTCACTCTTTGCCTTCAGAGCCCTGTGGTCTCTGGACCAGCTCCCTTCAAGTGTTGCTTTGCTTTTGTCTCAACAGCTTTCCCTTTCCCTTAATTCTCTTCAGTGAAAGTGAAACATGGATGAAAAATTTAAACAACAGTGCAAATAGATAGTATACACTGGGAATAAATGGTAAAGGCTGTTTATAGAGCCCAAGGAGTCAGGACAACAACAGGCACTTGTTTTCTATTTGCATCACTGTGACATAGAAGTTGGGCAGGGAGGAAGGACATACCTGGAACCTGTGGGCCTGGTCTGAGCCTAGGGGATTGGTTGAAATTATTTGATAAAAAAGAGTCAATTGTTTTATCTGATAAATAATAATTCTTCTCTAAAGCCTTAGCTACAAATTTGGAGCTAAGAACTGGAGATAATTATCCTAAGTGAAGTATCCCGAAAATGGAAAATCAAGCACCACATGTACTCTCTAATAAATTGGAACTAACTGAGGGGCACAAATTTGCACAGAGGGAAGTAAAAAGTCATTGGAAATCAAGCAGAGGAGAAGGGGAAGGAGGAGAGGGGCAAAAATTTACCTAACGGGTACTATTAGGCTATTTGGATGATGGGCACATTTATAGTCCTGATTTAAGCCATGTAACAAAAACATTTGTACCCCCTTAGTATTTTGAAATAAAAAAGTTAAGCCTTAGCTACATTGTACATGTTTTTATATGTGCATATACATTTTTAGTTTTGGAGGTGTGGAACTAAATAAAAGATCATCCTTACCATCAAAGGGGCTTGCAATCTAGCCCAGGGCATGGTGGTGAATTAAGGTGAATGGAGGATGTGGTGGGGGCAATTACACATACGTGCAGAAACAGCCAGGCTCCAAGTGCCAGATTGGATGCTAGTGTATGAAAAAGGGGGCCTCTTGTAACATCCCATCTCCATGCCTGGGAGGGAAAGAGCAGAACAGATGGAAAAGAGAAACTTCTTAATTCTACCCCAATGTGCACATGAAGCAGTCTCCCAGAATCACATACTTGTTCCCATAGAGAGAGTTTGGTACCTAGCCCAAGGGCCAGATTCTTAGGTAATGTTCAATTCCCTGCATTACCCTTGTGCTGAGCAACCATCTATATTTAAAAATGACCCCTCTGCTGGTACCCTCACAAAGCTTGACAATTCACATAAGTCACTTCTCTGGGTTCTATGGAAGGTTACTTTAAAATGCTAATGTTTCTAGAAGGATGCAGAGAAGGAGAGAACACAGAAGACAAAAGTAGTTGGTAAATTGTTCCACATACTTGGGGTGTGAGAAAAAAAACAACACATTGGTATATTTTATGACTAAAATTTAGTTTAGTTCTGTGCCTGTGTCAGTGAGAAGTCCAACATCAATGGAGACAGCCCTGTCATCATTCTCAAGTCTGTGCCTGGACATTGGGAACCAGGCCTGGCTCTCAGGCTGTGATGACCTCAGTTTTTGTTCTCTTACATCTTGCTCTGTTGAACACAGCTTTCTTCCTGCCAGCAGCTTGGGGAGTCCCATAGGATTTGTATCTGGAACTGTGACTTGCTTGCCCAGTAACCAATCCCCCTTCTTACTTGCCAGTGTGGTTCTGATTTTGTTTAGGATTACCATGTGCCCAGCCCCAGGTGTTCCTATGCTCCCTATGCCTAGCTGGCCTCACAGTGAGACAAGCTCATGCTATCTAATTCTGATGTAAAGGAAGGGTGCTGTGAGAGCTTTTGGAAAGCAAATAATAAAAAACAAATGTTTATTTGTGTATTTTTTGAGATAGAGTCTTGCTCTGTTGCCTTGGGTGGAGTGCAGTGGTGTCATCAGAGCACACAGTAACTTCCATCTCCTAGGTCCTAGTGATCTTCCCACCTCAGCCTCCTAGAGAGCAGGGATTACATGTGTGAGCCATTATGACCAGCTGTTTTATTATTAAAAATAAGAGATGGGGCAGTCTCTGTGGCTCAAAGGAGTAGGGTGCCAGCCCAATATACCAGAGGTGGCGGGTTCAAGCCCAGCCTTGGTCAAAAACTGAAAAAAAAAGAAAAAAGAAAAAAAGAAAGAAAAAAAGAACAGATGGAGGTGGTATCATTTTCCTCTTTATTCCTGTCTTGAATGTGGACATAATTCTTAGAGTTTGGACTACCATGTTGTGATCAGATGAAGAATTATCCTTTTGCATTCATCTGTCAGCAAGAGGCAAAGGAGCATAGAATGACCAATTCATTGAAATTGAGTGGTTTTTTTTTGAAAGATTTTCAGTTTTTTGGGGATGTGTGAAGATCTGTTTAGAAGTTATCCTTTAAAGATGCTCTCCTTTATTTCAAAATGCTAGGTTAGTGTTAAGACAATAGAATTTGGATCAAGAATGCCTGAGCTTGGGCCATGACTCTATCATTTAACGGCCATGTAAAACTGGAAAAACCACTAATCTCTTTGAACTTTAGTTTTCTCATCTGTGTAATACAAAAATAATGTTTCTTGGTGTTTGTGAATTGTGTAAAAAATGATTGTGGAGGAAAATAAGTAGTACAATTTTCAGTAACATAATTTATGCATTATTTATTTTTTAATTATGCATTGCTATGACAAAAATAATTATTTTGCAGTTGTGGAAAACTATGAAATTGAATAATAATAGCTAATATGAACTAAGAGATTGCTTTGCATCTGTTACATTAACTTATTAATCATCACAACTATCCTACAAGGCAATCACTATTTTGGTTCCTTTTTTTTTTTTTTTTTTAAAAAAAAGCTCTCTGCTTTGCACATGACCCAAACCATTTGTCATTGTCTCTATCCACAGGATACTCCCACCAAATTTATATCTTGCACTTCTCTTCAGTATCATAAAAAGTAATTCCTTTCTTTTTTGTTTAGAGTCTTTCCTCCAGGGCTCTGGCTCCATTTCTTCCATATCTCACTAAAAGTTCCACTGTCTTGAATTCCCTCATACTTCATATTATCCCTAGGCTTACATATTTATAAATTTCGTTTCTTACCCATTCAGAAATTTAGTGGAGTCTATTAAAAATAGGAAAACTGCCTGATTCTCCTATTTCTTTTATCTATCTTCTATATGTGCTTGTTCTTTTTCCTGTAAAATTATAGTGAAAGCATAGCTTATAACTAGATCCAATTAACTTTTCTTTTTAACTCCTGAAATCTGGCTCCTAATCTCCTCTGCCCAAACACAGCATGACAGCAAATCTCCTTGGCAATCTTCCCAAATTTTCTTTTCTGGGAGAATAGCAAACTTTACTATCATCTCAGATTCCTGACAGTGCCCATCAAGCCTGACTAAAAACATCCAGACCTGGCATTTTTCTCTCTTTTTAATCTGCACTTGGTTTTTTGGTTTAATACAATTGCCTTCCTTCCCACTGAATTACTCTTTATCACTGTATTCTATTTTATTGTATTTTGAGAAACTATTACTACTTGAAATCATTAAATATTTATTTTCCTTTAATGACTGGTGTTAAAATTGTCTTCCTTCTTCAGATTTTCTGTTTCTCTGGACTTTATTTCTATTAGGTGCACATGGGTAGGAAAAAATGAAAACTAAGCCAGTTGCTTGTGTTTTTAGCTGGAGACTGGTATCTGTTCAATTAAATCTTTTGGTCTCTAGGGGATCACTTGAGGGCTTCTTCACATATCCTCTGTGTCACTGGTAGTGGTTCTGGGGGTGTTAGAGAACATAGAGATAGTGGGAAGAAAAATAGATAAGTAAGGTGGCAATTAGTGAACATGCTAATAGTGAGAGCTCCTGTCTTATTGAGACTCAGTCAGACCAAAGATGGTGGAAGAAGAAGTTGGAAATTGGATTAGGGATTGAATCTTTGATATCAGTGTGGATTTGCATCAGCAAGCTACTGCAATAGGGCAGGTGAGTGATGTCAGGTGGGAGAAGAAAGGACTAGGCATTGGCTTCAGAAGAAATATGTAATTTAATTCAAAAAGTATTTAGAGGGTGGAGAAAATGATATTTTCAGTTGGATTGAATGTGGGATTTAATACAAAGAGAAGAGTCTAGGATTATCCTCGATTTTGGTGCCTGAGCAACGTGGCAAATGGTGATGTCTTTAGTAACAGGGGGATGAGCCAGTCTGGGGGCCAATCAAGATTTAGTTGTAAATGTGATGTTTGAAATGTCTTTTGTACACGCAAGGGGATGTAGAAGAAACGGTCTTGTTTGGATGGATTCCCATATACTCTAGATTTAAAAAGCTTTTTAGGGGAAGGGGTGCCTTTCCTAATATATGAAAAGCTTTGTAAACCAGGTGAAGTGAGGGGTAACATGGATTGGTTGGCAAGCCTCCCCACATTCATCACATGCATAGAACTTCTCCTGGACTAATTTCCTAATCAGAGATGGAAAATGATTTCGTGTTGCCTGTCAAACTAAAAAAAATAGTCCTCATTAACTATTTTATGTGCCCTGAATGGAAAAGTAATAAATCAATATGATTTACTATAAAATCTTTAATAGAAGTGCATTTTTATCACTGATTCTAATAAAAATAATACAAAGGTTTGATCAATATTGATGATATCATTTTTAATTCGTTTCACTGTGTAAAATTGTTCTCATCTTTCAGGAACATAGCAGAATTATTTTTGACTGAATACAATTTGTAGTAGAGAAAAGACATTCAGAAAAATTAGTTATTGGAAAAAGTGATCAAATAAAAAATTACATTCTTTAAAAGTCATGAAAACTATTAGGTTATAATTTTGGAAGGTCCAGATACTGTAACTACAACCTACAGATAATATAGCAATTACCTCTACTGATGATACTCAGCAATTGATAGGTAACATTATGGGGTTATTTAACTGCATTTTAATTCAGTTCAAATTCATGATTGCATACAAATGCAATTTTGGTGTTTGCTTTTCAAAATTTGGAAAAATAGAACAACTTATTGATGGCTTTAGAAATAAATTTAGCATTCAAAAATTAATCTATGTGATAAACATGTATTTTGTACCTACTATGTGTCAGACTGCAGGCCAAACTTTGAGTTCACACAGGTGATGGGAATCAATAGGCTGAGACTTTGTAAAGGTTACAAAATTATTTTAGGTTCAGATATAAAGATATGAAGCAAATCTTTATTATGTAATTTGTACTGCTTAAAAATTTTATGTATGTATGTATGTATTTATTTATTATGAACACAATCTACTCTGTTGCCCAGGCTGAAGTGCAGAGGTACAATCATGGTTCACTGTAACCTCACCTGTATGTATTCAATGTTTGGCCTGAAGTCTAATACATAGTAGGTATACAATAATACCTTTAACAGGCTCACTCCTGCCTCAGCCTCCCCTGTAGGTGGGACTACAGGTATGTGACACCATGCCCAGCTAATTAAAAAAAAATTCTTTTGTACAATTGTGGTCAGACAATATTATTCAGGCTTGTCCAAAACTTCTGGCCTCAAGTGATACTCCTGCCTCAGCCTCCCAAAGTGCTAGGAATATAGGTGTGAGCCATTGTGCCCAACTAAAGTGCTTACAAATTTTAATAATTTATCTGTTTTGTATGTTTTTTAGTATTGGAAAATAATGTCTCAGATTCACCCATATTTTCTTGATAGGCTTATGAGTTGATTTAAAATGTCTTTTTTGCAGAAAATAATATAGAATGAGTTGGTTTAAGTTATATAACACATAAAGATTTATCTCTGTTTTATAAGATACTAGTTGCAAACCACAATTATTTCAACCATGTATATCTTTCCTTTTCTATTTTTTAAATACTGAATTTTAAAATTCAACTTGACAATCTGTGTAATTAGAAAAAATGTGGGAGAGGGAGGGGCAAGATGGCCAACTGGGAGCAGCTTCCGACAGAGGCTCCTGTCCAAAAGGAAAGATAACCTCCAGAAACTGCACAATTGAGCTGAAGACTGGGAGCCCAGCAGAGATAGAGAAGTGATAACTGCAGTTCACCCCTGAGGCAAGCTGTGACTTCCAGAAACCAAGCTTCAGGCAGAAAAACTGAGCTAGAGTTTTCCGCCATTCTGAACTTCCAGGACTCCCTTCTCCTCTTACCTGGCACCAGAAGCCTGACCTCTGCTGAAACTGAGGGAGGAGGACTTGAGCAGAGCACATGCTCCCTATCTGCCGGACCAGGTGGCCCACCAGGTAAGAGATTCCAGGGCCTCACCAAGCCCCTGCCAACCACCAGGCCAGGGACAATGCTGGGACCCCTGCGCAGCTCCGATCGGTGCACCAAGGGCCTCGGCCTGTGGCCAGTAGCAGCCAGGAACTCTGCTAGGACTCCCATGCCCCTATTTGCACCTCTCAGGGGTTAGCCCGCTGCCAGCAGCGGCCAGGAAGTCCACCAGGACTTCCACGAAGTGCCAATCTGTGCCCCGCTGAGCCTCGGCCTGCCGCCCACCACCTGCTCAGACCCCTGCCTGGCTCCAATCCATGCCCCAGGCCCACCAACCACAGCGGCCAGGAACTCCACTCCACGGAGACCCCATGTGGCCCTGATTGGCATCCCGCAGGGCCTTGACCCGCCACCAGCAGCGGCCAGGAAGTCGGCAGGGACTACCACACAGCCCCACTTGGCAACCTGCTGAGCCTTGGCCCCCCGTGAGCAGCAGTCAGGAAGTCCGCTGGGATTCACGCCAAGCCTCGGCCTGCCGACCATTGGGACCCCTGCCCGGCTCCAATCCATGCCCCAGGCCTACCACCCACAGAGGCCAGGAACTCCACTCCGCATGGGACCCCTCCAGGCCTTGACCTCCTGCCAGCAGTGGCCAGGAATTCCGCTGGGGCTCCCTACCAGTGCTGATCTGTGCCCCACCTGGCCTTGGCCTGCCACCCACTGGCACCCCCACCCAGCTCTGATCTGTGTCCCAGGCCCACTGGCTACAGCAGAAAGGAACTCCACTCCGCAGGGATCTCTGCGTGGCCCTGATTGGCACTCCGCTGGACCTTAGCCCACTGCCAGCAGTGGCCAGGAACTCCACTAGGACTCCCTTGTGGCCCCGATTGGCGGTCTGCCACCAGCAGTGGCCAGGTAGTCTGCCGGGACTCCCTCCTGGCACCAATCTGTGCACTGCCAGGCCTCAGCCCTCCCAACTCTGATCCATGCCCCAAGCCCACCTGCCACACCGGCCGGAACTCCAGATCACCAGGAATCCCATGCGGCCCAATTGGCACCCCAGCAGCACCCCAGCAGCGGCCATGAACTCTTCCCGGACTCCCCCTCCACTCTCACCCTGAGGTCTGGAGGTCTATCCCACATGGAGTCCAGATTCTTGGACATTTTCTCGAGGGGTTGTGGACAGGGCACGGGCTGTTGCTGATCTGTGCTGTTTTTCCGACTTGGGAATGATGAGAGGAAAGTGAGCCGAGAGGAGGCTGAACTGGAGAGGCGGTCCCCTGAGGCACCGAGCAGCAACGGGAGTGATGGCTGTGGGCCTTGAACCCCTGGAGATGTTTTGAGGAGACATTCCCACTCTCTCTGGACAGCCAGAGGAAGCTGGCTTCTCTGATGGCAGAGCGTTCCTGGGGCAGAGGGGCAGGACTTGGGAGTGAAGGATATGCCTGAGGCAGTAATGGGACCGGCTGGGGCAGAGGGCAGGGATTAGAATATACATGCTGAGAAAGCTTTGCTAAATTTCAGCTGCACCTGGCCCTCAGGGGATGACAGCTGAGACAAAGGGCTGAGGGTCAGAGACTGAGTCAGGACTATTAGCAGCCCAGCATCTCTTCCACAGGGCAGAAATTCTGTGAACTTGTTCTTTTCTATCAGCAACATCAATCAGGGACAGGGCAGGAACTGAGTGAATCGCCCCAGCCCCTATCAAGTACCCAGGTTGTCAGGTCTCACCTCTCCCCTGCCAACACTGACAGAAACTGGTGGACTGGCGGAGGAGCCACGGAGCCCCTTGTGACCTAGGCAGGTGCAAACCTCTCGAGCATCTGCTCAGTGGAGGGAACTGGATCACAGCCCTGCAGGGTTACCAGAGACTGGGTGTGACAGAGGGGCAAGGTGGGGAAGGAGGCATCAACCTTCCCAGACTAATTTACTGGCTGGAGGGGCTCTCCTGAGCTCACAGAGCCCTGGAGTGAGTTGTACTAGAGCTGCCAGCAGACTCCTGCTATCTAGTCACCAGCAATGTTTCAACTCTTTGATTTGAGGTTGGTACTGTCTTGGACAATTGATTAGGACCTCTTCAACTGGGCCAATCACCCAAGGACTTTCCAACGTGGTACACTGGGTGTGTGGTAGTGGGAAGGTTTGATTTTCCTTTTCCAATTGTTGTCTGTGGGGGGTGTGGTGACCTAACTGCTGGTATTTCTCCACAGCTCACATTTCAATCCAGAGTAACTGATTCTCTAGGGTAAGACAAAGACCAGCTGACACTAAGACAGAGCCACTTAACCCCACCACACCAAGAAGGTCCCCAGTTTCACAAGCAGTAGCACTGTACAGGTCCCTGTCAAAACTCTAGGGGAAAAGGTTCAGACACCAGTGCCAGCTTTCAGGCAAAGGACTGGTCAATCA
>CAUYRH010094817.1:0-15688 GCA_963574655.1 Perodicticus potto
GAGTCATAAAGGCCCATCCAGCAGAAGGTTTTGAGCAAAAGGGTTGATGCCTCTTTCCCCACCTTGCTCACCCTTCACCACTGGACTCTGGTAACCCCAGTCTCTGGTAGCCCCACTGTCAGTTTCTGTTAACCCAGTCTCTGTGGCCTAGTTCTGTCCAATAAACAAATGTGCCAAGGCTATGTGCCTGCCAGAGTCAAAGTAAGGTCACTGCCTCCTCCTCTGCCACCCTCTGCCACCATCCAGCAGGGGAAGCTGAAACCTGCCTGCCTCAGGCCCTCAATGGCAGCTAGAGAAAGTTTTACATCAGCTCAATCTAAACCTGAGGATATTCTGACAGCAAAAGAATTTCTCCCTCAGCCACCACACCTTTGTTGCTGCTATTCTGTAGCTCTGGTATTCCTATAGTGCGAGGTCTGGTTCCCTCTGGCAGACCACAGAGTTGGGGAGATGACTCTCCAAAATTAGACCCCAGCCAGATCACTCCATTAATGCTGATGTTGGGTGGGATCATGCAGCTCAGCAGTTTTGGGGTCTCCACACATAGTGCAGAGACCCACACCTCCGCCCGCTGCTGAGATACACTTTCTCAGTGCCTGGTCAGTCACCTTTCCCTCTATGTCTTTCTGTACTGTTACTGGATTCACAGATACAGCACAGCTGTACTTCCTCCATCTATGCAATGCCCGGTCCTAGCCAAGAAGTGCAGACATTCTGGTCTCTGCAGGGGTTGGACTTTTAGATCGCCCAGGCTAGGGAGGAAGGGTAGACTGGAAGTTCAAGGTGGCAAGGAAAATATTTGTTCAAACTTTCTGCCAGACAAGTGAATGCCTGGGCTCACAGCATGGGCTCTCTGGAGAAGGAGTCCCAACTTCCAGTAATTCCCTCCAGTGGGGTGAGGGAGGAGAGCCTCAGTTCATCACTCACTAGTAGAGATCCCACAGCAAGCAAGCAACTCTTAGGGAAGAGGACGGACACACATCCTCTTTGGGATGAGATCTATACCTGAAATTTGTTTCCTTGGATTTGAAGCTTGCCTCAGCAGGGAAGATGTGCAATTAACTATCTTTTCTCTCAGCTTGGTTCCCCTCCTTCAGCTTTGTTGGGTTCTTCCTGGCCGTTATCTCTCCCTCTGGACTGGAGCTTCTGTTGAAATCTGGCCCCAGTGAGCCATCATCCCTCATTCCCTCTTGTTCTTGTTGAATGTGAAAATTGGTGTTAGGGAAAGTAGCCAACCTGAGGATTTAGCAAAACACAAAACACGTTGAAACCATACAAGCAAATAAATAGACAAAAAGGCACCAGACACACAAGCACACAGATGCACGGACAATCAGAAACAACTGGACATATAGACAAAAAAACAACTACAACAAAAATCATTATAATCATAAAAAAACTCTAAAAATCTGATGTAATCACTCTCAACAACCATAAAAAGGGAAGAAGAGGAAGAGAAGGAAAAAAAATATTAATAAAAATAAATTTAAAAATTAAAAGAAAATTCACAATAACTCTGATAATAAAAGGATGAAAAAAGAAAATAAAAAAAATTAAAAATGCACCAACCACCAAAATATTATTCTTACATATTTATATGTAAATATACAACTATACGTATGATGCAGGGGTCAAATTCAGTAGGAATATATTTATAATGCAATATACTTTCTGGACACCAGGTGGCGCTGTGAGTGATTCCCAGGCTTATACCTGATTCACGTTTTACTTTGTTAACCACAGTTACCACTGTACCTGCCCCATAGAAGGTGGTGCCTGTGGCCTTTGCCATTTCTGAAATTTCAAAATATGTTTTCTAACTGACCACCTAACCTCGGCTGTCCTGTTCCAGACGGCACCCCTATCTGACCTCCAAATTCGGCACAGGAGTCCACGCTTCACCAATTTTTCCGCTCAGCTCCTAGTTTCCCTGCAAACTGGGAATTGTAAGTTTCCGTGGGGGAGGGGCTGGTTGTCACTGGCCCCTGCTGCTTCAGCAGCGGGGCTGAGACTTTTCTGTCAGTCTCCACAGCTCAGGATAACACTTTTGAGCCCAGCAATCCGCCAGGTCACTGCACACCCCGAACTGCCAGTCTACACCAATATTCCCTGCCAGGGAATCAAGGCCATTCATTCACACCTGCTGTTCTGGGAAAAGGTGCCCATGGTGGGTTGCCATTTCTGACATTTCAAAATGTGTTTGTTCCTAGGTGGGATCTTTCCCCTTAATTTTCTATCGGGCTGCCTGGTCCCCTGCCGCTCCAAACAGCACCCCTTTCTGGTTGCCCAATTCCACTCAGGAGTCCACACTTTACCGAACTTTCCACAAAACACCTAGTTTCCCCGAAGTGGGAACTACAGTCCTCCATGGGGGAGGGGCTGGTTGCTGCTGCAACCGGCCACTGGCATTGCTTCAACAGTGGCACAGAAATTTCTCTAGCAAATTCCGTGGCTCCAGGTTACCCTTCAAGTGCAGTAATCCACCATTTTGCTGCACACCTCTACCTGCCTGTCCACACCAACACTCCACTTAGGTAAAAGTCCAGCCCCCTCTTTCTCACCTGATGATTTGGGAGAGTTGCGCTAAACATCCATCTCGTCTGCCATCATCTCTCTTTTTTTTTTTTTTTTTTTTTTTTTGAGACAGAGTCTCATGTCTCCCTCAGCAGAGTGCCTTGGCGTCACAGCTCACAGCAACCTCGAACTCTTGGGCTTAAGTGATTCTCTTGCCTCAGCTTCCCAAGTAGCTGGGACTACAGGCGCCTGCCACAATGCCCAGCTCTTGTTTGTTGCAGTTGTCATTGTTTTAGCTGGCTGGGACTGGGTCTGAACCCACCAATTTCGGTGTATGTGGCTGGCGCCATAACCACTGTGCTACAGGCACTGAGCCAAACCTGCTATCACTTGTTCTTTGTTCTAACTTTCAATTCTCAACAAAGGTAATGTTTACACATAAGATGTCTAGTTGAACTTTGAAGTATATTTTCTTTCTCTCAACAATTTTACTAGCCTTATATAACCACAAATTTCATTACTTCTCTTGTATATAGTTCTGGAGCATAGAGCTTGTTACAGTATGAATGATGGTAGATTATACTGAGGCAAACCAAAAGATTTCTGAACACGAGCAGTGTGTGAAACACTCATTTTATGGTCTAATTAATGTAGCACAATTCTGATTAAGCACAGGATGAACACTTCTTTTAAATATTACAATTGAACTTAGCCTCTCTCCCTGCAGCTAAAGTAACCTGGAATCCAAAGCCCTTTTGAACAGACTCCCAGGGAATTTGTGAACCAATATACGTAATTTCATATCTATATACATTTCTCTTTCATTTGCCTTGCTTAACTCTGCATTTCATCATCCTATTTCTTTTTGTTTTCCACATTCCAGAATGATCTTGAAAAAAATTCTATGAAAACTAGAAATATCAGGTATTTCTCATAGCTCAGTGGGTAGGTATGTCTTTTGGGTTATAAGATATGTTAACTCTGGGAGAAGCTACCTACCAACTTTAAAAGTGGTTGTACTATTTTACATTCCCACCAGCAATGTGTGAGTCCAGTTACTACACATCCTTATCAACACAGTTTAGCCATTCTAGTGCAAAAGTTGTGGAATCTCATTATAGTTTAACTTGAATTTCCCTGAAAACTAATGATGTTACTCATTTCTTCACACACTTTTTGGTCATTTGTACCCATCTTTTGTTGTATCTGCTCAACTTTTTGCATGTTTTAAAATGTTTATTCTAGATTTAAGTCCTTTCTCAGATGTGTTCTGAGTATTTTCTCCCAGTCAGCAGCTTGCTTTTTTTCCATTTTAGTGGTAATTTCAAACAGTGGAGCATTTACATTTCTGATGTCTGATTTATCCATTTTTATCCATTTTTTCTTTTATGATTCATGCCTTTTGTGTTCTAAGAAATCTTTATCTACCTTCAAGCCACAAATATCTTTATTTTACTATGTTTTCTTTAGATGTAATAAAGCTTTGGCTTTTACATTTAGGTCTATGATCCATTTCAAGTAAATTTTTGTGAATGTGCAATATAAGAATCAAGATTGATTGTTTATATATATGGTTATCCAGTTGTAGCCCCACTTATTAAAAATATTCTTCCTTGATGTTGGTTAATGTGAAGACCTGGGTCCATTACTAAGGTGGCAAAAAGTCATTTCTTTAAAATAAATTGACCATATGCACACGGATCTATTTCTGGACTCTGTTCCATTGGTCAGTACCTTCATCATTATGCGAATACCACACTGCTTTGATTACCATTGATTACTACAGCTATACAGTAAGTTAAAGTTCAGTAGTCTAATTCCTCCCAATTTCAATATTTTCAAAATTATTTGGTTTCTTCAGGTCTTGTTTTGTTTCTTCACATTTCTATAATCATTTAAAATGATCTAGACGGAGCAAGTGGCTCATGCTTGTAATCCCAGCACTTTGGGAGGCCAAGGCAGGAGGGTCACTTGAGCGCAGAAATCCAAGACCAACTAAGGAACATAGATAAACCCCATCTCTACAAAAAATTTAAAAATAAGCTTAATGACACCTGTAGTTCCAGCTGCTGGAGTTTATTAAAACGTTGTCTTTTCAATTATGGATATTACACTGGGATTTATCCATGGCTCTACTGTTTCCCTACAATAGAAAATTACATGGGTGGCACCTGTGACTCAGTGAGTAGGGTGCTGGTGCCATATACCGAGGGTGGCAGGTTTGAACCCGGCCCAGGCCAAACTGCACCAAAAAAATAGCCGGACGTTGTGGTGGGTACCTGTAGTCCCAGCTACTCGGGAGGTTGAGGCAAGAGAATCGCTTAAGCCCAAGAGCTGGAGGTTGCTGTGAGTTGTGACACCACAGCACTCTACCGAGGGTGACAAAGTGAGACTCTACCTCTAAAAAGAAAAAAAAGAAAGAAAATTACATAATCTGGTACCTAAACGTTAATTTAATCCATAACCTCCAGAACAAGTTAAATTGATCTTACAGAAATAAATGGAAAATTATTTAAAACTTGATCTTGGCCAGGCACGGTGGCTCATGCCTATAAATCTAACACTTTGGGAGGCTAAGGTAGGTGGATTGCTTGAGCTCACAAGTTCCAGACCAGCCTGAGCAAGAGGGAGACCCCCCCCATCTCTACTGAAAATAGGAAAACTAGCCAGACATGGTGTCAGGCACCTGTAAGACCCCACTACTCGGGAAGCAGGTTATCACTTGAGCCCAAGAGAGTGAGGTTGCTGTGAGCTATGTGACTCAGTCTCAAAAATAATAATAAAAGTTGATCTGGAAATTTAGATATATTTACAGTAACAGAAATATAAACATGAAACCAAAAGAGGATGACTATGTTTTAGTTAATATCTGTAATACAATTTAATTTCTAGTTTATTTGTACTTATGATTTATGAAATGCTCCATAATTGTCTGTGGTTACTTTGAAGAAAATGTTTACTAAGTGGAAAAGGTCATAGACATTCATAAAAAGTAATTTTCAATAACAGCTTTGGGTAGTCTTGGTTTTATTTGCCCATCTTGGGCTATGCTGGAGAAATAAGATGCTTGGAGAGATGTTGGTCAATGTGAAGAACTGGGCCCATTACTAAGGTGACAAAAAGTCATATTTGTGATGCCCACATCCAGCAAAATCCCTACTCTGTGTAACCAGGGGTTCACCCACAGTGCAGGTGGAGGAACGGTGCTGGCTGAGTTCCATTTCTTGAACTCAATGTCCAGAAATCAAGTTCTAAAGCCAGTTGGATCTGTCCTCACTGGTAAGCAGATTCTTTGTAAATTCCCAGGCCCCACCTCCTGGTAACGGCTGGCAGAGTGAACCTAGGGGAACTCAGGACACAAATTCTGAAGCTGAGTTTCTCAGCACAGCCTTTCAGATCCTGTTTGATACACCCATAGTGTCACTCCAAAGGCCATCAGAAATGATGAGGACCTCATTAGCTTTGTCAACATCCAAGGTCATATCTGCTGTGGAAGAAAAATGAGTGGCTCAGCAAAACGGCAGACTGAAGCTGAGCTCTTCATTCTGCAAAGTCTCTAGCATCTCATTCACTTCAACTTCATTAATTCTTTCCCCCTAAATCAGAAATGTTCCTGGTGAATCTTTCCTGAACTCCTGACTAGAGCCATTATCCTACCAGAAAGATTTTGTAAAACATATGTCTTTTCATTATAGTAAGCTTTCTGTTTATTTAAGGATTTTTTCTTGTCTTTAACATGTAAGATCCATTAGAGTAGGGACCATGGATGTTATTTGCTTTCCAATTTAATATATATGTTGGCACAGATATAGGTCCTATCAAAATATAACCATTCTATGTATACTTTGAATAAAGAAAGTGTAATTTTACTTATTGCAGAATAATATAGAAATATAACACTTGTTTCCTTGCATTTCCATCTCATCCTACTGGCTAGACAATTGCACTCGAAGCTTCCTTTTACTAATGTGTTAATGAAGCGAAGAGTTCTAAGATGAGATGGGCTACCACTGCACAAGTCCAGATAGATGAAAGGATTCCCTTGGGCATGAGTTGAGATGTCTTTGGATCTTGGCAGGACTGAGATCCAGAACTTACATATAGTACTGTTGAGAGTCGAGGGGAACTTAGGGAGCAGTGGCTTTGTGGGTTGCAAACATTTCCAACAATTTCTAGTTATTGGGATCACAGCATGGAGCTGCTTGACCTGATGTGAACAAGTGGATGGAGCCAAAGGGAACCTCAGAAATAAACCCTTTGAACTAAGTACCAATTAGTTCACCGAGATTCCTTTTCACTTACCACCTTGGACAGTGCTGGGTCTGTCCTGACCCCATACAGGGGTTGTCAAGGACAAAAAAATGTTTGGGACAAGTTTCATCGCCCCAAATGAATGTATGCTCACTTAGAAAGTACAGTATTTTGTTTTTCTCATGACTGATATTGGGTACTATCACATATACCAAAGCAAACCTTATCATATACAAAGCCAACACAGCCACCTTTAACTCTACGAGGCATCGTATAGTAGACGCTAGGAGAAAATAGAGGAGGAAGACTTGGCATTTTCAAAGGAGTCTGGATCCAGGATTCTGGAAGGTAGGCCTTTCTCCCTACATTTTGCACAGTTAAGTTCAAGCAATTCACTGTGTACATTTTGTTAACTCAGGTCACAAATATGGGTAGAGTTAAGTTGTGATATTGAATCAAGCACTATTTACTTTAGAGCCTGGTGCATGTGGGTAGCACATGATAGAGTGTTCAGGGCCAGAATCTATAACCAACCTCAATCTACAAGATCAACAATCACATGCACTTTTATCAGCTTTGCTTGGGGGCCCAACTATGGGGTAAATTCTTTTATGATAATGGTTTCCAGGACAGACTCTTGGTTAAAATCAACCCAGGTGCCTTCACACATTGCATGTTCAAGAGCCTCCCATCCAGAAAGAAGCCCAGATGCAGCTGGTGTGGGTCTTGCTACCCAGTGGGTGGTCAGGAAGCAGCTACAGCAGCACCTGAGCACCCAGGTTAGAAACACAGATTCTCAAGCCAGCCAAGTGCTGTGGAATCAGACTCTTCATTTATACAAGAGTCAAGTCATCTAACAAAACATCAGGTTTGGAAAGCCCTGGTCTAGAGTGATACTCCCATTACAGAGACATGATGCCGCCACAAGTGTAATTTAAGTTCCACATTATCAAACAGAAACAGATGGATTAATTTTATTTTATTTAACCCAATGCATTAAAAATAACATTTTCCTACATGGCTGTAGCCACATTTCAAGTGCTGAATAGCCACAGTTGCTGTCATTTTGGACAGCAGAGGTATAGGGCAGGACCTAAAATTGTATTTCCTTCCAAATATTCAGGTGATTATAATCTACACTCGGGGGAGAGAACTGGTGTTGCTTGGAGAGTGTTATGTGCCAGAAGTCAACTAACTCCTATATTTAATGAAGAGTCTTTTGCACTTTGCATTTTCTGGGGACTTCATGGGGAGGGCTGGATAGGACACAGCCTCACCTTGAACTTCAGCATCCTTGGGTTCAGGTGGTTTTCAATATCAAGGAAGCACTTCCTTGGGCCCAAGTGATCCTTCTGCCTCAGCCTCCTCAGTAGCTGGAACTATAGGCGCCCACCACTGTGACCGGCTAATTTCTTTTTGCTTTTTCTAGAGATAGGGCCTTGCTATGTTGCCCAGACTGGTCCCAAACTCTTGGCCTCAAGCAGTCCTCCTACTTCAGCCTCCCAAAGGGCTAGAATTGTAGGTGTGAGCTGCCATACCAGGCCCCCCTGTGGTTTCATGTATTTATTTAGAAACAAAGCCTTACTCTGTCACAATGGGTGGAGTGCCATGGCATCATAACTCATTTGAGGTGCCATGGCAACCTCAAATTCTTGGTCTCAAGCTATCCTCCTGCCTCAGGCTTCTGAGTAGCTGAGACTGTAGGCACCACCCCAACGCCTGGCTAGTTTTTCTAATTTTAGTAGATATGGGGTCTCACTTTTGCTTAGGATATTCTCAAACTCCTGAGCCCAGGTGATCCACCTGCCTTGGCCTTCCAGAGTGCTAGAATTACAGGTGTGAGCCACTGAGCTCAGCCTAGCTTCCCCACCACCCACTGTGGTTTTAGAAGACTCAAGGGTGATCAAGTTTACTGAATGAAAATACAAAACCACAACTCATGGGGAGCTGGGGAAGGGATTAGATTCTATATTTAAGTGATTGAATTAAGTTCTCTCCTTTCCTAGGGACTCATTTGTTGATTATTGCTGCTTACTCTGATGATTTTAAATCTAAGCAAAACATTTTCAATTCTCAAGTCCTGTTTTCTTTCAACTGGCAACCAGCATCCCATTTCAACAGCCACCAGGTCTGTCAGAGCACAGCAGTGAGGATGCCACAAGAGACAAAAGAAGGGAGGAAGAAATAGCCGAGCAGATGTCCAAACAGATTAAGAGGTGTCCCTGTCAGTGCAGACAAGCTGCACTAAGCTGTGGTGGTGGAAAGTCATCTTTTTAGTTCTTGGTGATTCTTAGGCATTTAGTAGTCCTGTGTTAAAACACACACACACTTTACTAGGAATAAAAGGTATTATCCTCCTATCATTGTGAAAGTCACATAATCCATTTGGTCCCATTCAAATGTTTATATAATTCATACCTTCTGTAATACATGAAGTTGAACTTACAGAAATAAAAAGTAGGGCAGCGCCCATGGCTCAAAGGAGTAGGGCGCCAGCCCCGTATACCAGAAGTGACGGGTTCAAACCCACGCCTGGCCAAAAACTGCAAAATTGCAAAAAAAAAAAGGCAGAAATAAAAAGTAAAGCTTCTGGAAGTTGATCTGAGAACACAGGATGTATTTATAGAAAACAAAACAAAATATAAGACAGCAAGTGGCAATAATTACCACCAAGTATTCCATTTATATTCTAATTAAATTACATTCTAATTACTACTTAGGACTCAATTTACATACTAGATTAATTACATCTATGAAATGTTCCATATTTTTCCGCTATGACTTTTGTATAATACTTGTACCAAGCAGAAAGTGCCTAGGCCTAACCACCAAGTAACTTTCTGTGCATGTTTCTTCGCTGTGAGGGTCTATTCATGCTTCCTAGGATGGGCTGGAGGATCAGCAGTGCCCCGGCTCATCACAGGACAGATTCTCACAACACCCTGATCACCATTAGGTGGAATTGAAGGAGCAAAAAATGGAGGAAGTGGCTCCTCAGCAGAAACTCTCATGAAGGAGGAGCCCAGGACACAAACTGGCAACTAGAATCTCTCAGCAAGGTCCTGCCAGCTCTGTTCGATGCATGCACAGTGGACACTCCTGAGGTCATCAGAAATGAAGCAGAACTTGTTGGATGTACCAACACCCAAGGTCACATCCACTGCAAAAATAAAAACAAGTAGCTCTGCAATGCACAGAATCCAGGCCAATGTTTCATGGCTACTACAAAGGCCCAAATAGCTCATTGGATTTATTATTTATTTATTTATTGAGACAGAGTCTCACTATGTCACCCTCAGTAGAGTGCTATGGCATCATGGCTCACAGCAACCTCAAACTCTTGGACTTAAGTCGATTCTCTTGCCTCAGCCTCCTGAGTAGCTGGAACTACAGGTACCCACCACAATGCCTGGCTATTTTCCTTTTTGTTGTTGTTGCAGTTGTCATTGTTTTAGCTGGGCCAGGCCCAGTTTGAACCCACCAGCCTCGGTGTATATAGCCAGTGCCCTACCTAGTGAGCTGTGGGCGACTCCCAGCTCATTGGCTTTAATTTCTTTAATCTGCTTTTTACACATATCAGAACTTTTCAGGACAGAACTTCCCTGGCTTCCCTGACTAGATCAAATTAGCATAGGCATGCTTTGTAGCAATAGGAGACTCACTCATAACAGTAGTGATTCTTTATACATGTATTTGTTAATTGAAACTTTCTACCCTATATAGTGAACTTAGACACCATGACCCTACTTCTATCACACTAATGAGTGAAAAAGAATGATAATCAAGGGTTGGCACCCATAACACAGTGGTTATGGTGCCAGCCACATACACCAAGGCTGGAGGGTTCAAACCCAGCCTGGGCCAGCTAAACAGCAATGACAACTGCAATAAGAAAATAGCCGGGCTTTGGGGCAGGCACCCGTAATCCCAACTACTTGGGAGACTGAGGCAGGAGAATTACTTAGCCAAAGAGTTTGAGGTTGCTGTAAGTTGTGATGGCACTCTACCAGTGCAACAAAGTAAGACTCTGTCTCAAAAAAAAAAGAATGATAATCAAGAAAAGGCCAGTTAGCAATATTCAATGATGTTTGTTTACATATTTTACTACTCCAATTCAAATAGTATCTAGAACAGGATTCTAGGCTTTTGTTCTCCATGTTTCTAAACAAATCGACATGGTTCACTGTTCTGACAGGAGATGGGATATCTCTGCAGATGATAATATGGTGATAGAAGGACCATTCCTGGACATTAAAAAGACCCATGGCTAGGAAGAGGAATGGGGACCTAGGTGGAAGATTACTTTTCATACCATGAGTGATAAGACCTTAAGCAAACTGATGGTAATAGGAGCAGATTTAATAAACAAAAGAACAGTATTTAAAAGTTAGTAGGCATAATTTACTAATTGTCTGGTCTAAGGGCAGCAGATGAAAATGAATGAACATTTTGAGGGCTGGGTATGTGACTGAAAGGTGAAGCTGCCAATTTTCATGGAAGAAGAAAATAAAGGGTGTGTTCTGGCCTATAGATCATTAGTTGTCTGGAACATTCTAAAAAAAGAAAACCACAACTCATTATCCTTCAAGTCTAAAGAAAAATGCAAGGGGAGGGGGGCTGTGGAGCATCTTGATGGGGGACTAGAAACATCTCCTGACCAACCACTTATGGTGAGATAGGGGAGACAAGACTCCAGACACCTTTGGCTGGAGAAAACTACCCAGAAACATAACTCTGGGGCATAGTGAAGCAGTAGGAGACTCCAAGATCCAAGGAGGAGGTCTGGAGCTGAGGAAGTGGTGTACAGAAGGCAAGTGCCTGGGTACAGACGGAGGCCAGCTGGTTGGCCCTCCTATGGAGAACTAGGGTCAGGAAAGGGCTATGCCATTCAGCCAGTCCCACAAAGTCCTAGAGTTGTGGGTGTGGGTCAAAGCACCCTGCCAAACACCACCATTTCTCCTTTTGCTTTTTCTTTCTCTCTTTCTGTCCTTCTCCTCTTTTCTACAATTTTTTCCTTTCAGCTCTCCTTTTTGTTGTTTTTGTTGTTGGTTTTTAGTTTCTTTGCCATTTTCTTTCTTCTTTCTCTTCTCACTCCTTATCCTTCTTTTCCTTTTGGCCTTACACCAAAAGACCACTTCAGCATCTAAGCTCAGAAACAAGATAGTTTAAAGTGAAGAAGGTAATGAGAGGAAAAAGTAAGGGAAGCAAGTGAACAAGAAGAAAACACACATGGGGAGGAACCAACAGAAAAATTCTGGCAATATGAGAAACCAGAACAGTGCAACCTCCCAAGGGATTATGAGGTAGCCATTTCAGGGGATTCCACCTATAAACAATTAGTGGAAATGACAGAAAGGGAATTTAAAATATGATGGCAAAGTTATTGAAGGGAATTGATGAGAATTTGGAAAATATTCAAAATGAAATCCAAAAACAAAACCAAAAATTAAATGCAAGATATGAAGAATATAAAAAGAATATGGCAAAGCTTAATGAATTGAAGGCATCAATCAGGGAATGTAAAGATCCAGTAGAAAGTATCAATAACAGATTAGACCATGGAGAAAAAAGAATCTCAGAGCTAGGAGATAAAGCTCTTGCACAAAGCCAGGAAGTTAAAGAGGCAGGAAAGAAAGGAGAGCAAATAGAACATTCACTCAGAGAATTATGAGACTTCATGAAGCAGTCAAACATATGAATTATACGGACCCAGGAAGGGGAAGAAGAATGTCCCAAAGGAATGGAAACCCTACTGGAGGGTATCATAAATGAAAATTTCCCAACTATCAGCTCTGCACCCATGCAGAGTGGTTACATAGCCAGCCACATACACCGAGGCTGGCAGGTTTGAACCCGGCCCACACCAGGCAAACAATAATGACAACTGCAATAACAAAAGAAATAGCTGGGCATTGGGCCCAAGTGTCTGAGGTTGCTGTGAGCTGTGACACCACTGCACTCTACCGAGGGCAACATAGTGAGACTGTGTCTAAAAAAAAAAAATTACAAGTATCACTAAAGATTTTAAAACACTCATTTTGGAGGGATATCAAACCCCAGGTCATCGCAACACAAACAGACCATCTCTAAGACACATTTAATGGATCTGTCCAAAGTCAAGATGAAAGACAAAATTCTGCAAGTAGCCATGAGTAAGCACCAATTGACCTACAGTTGCAATCCATCAGGGTGATACTTTTCAGCTGAAACTTTCCAAGGCAGAAGAGGATGTTTATATAATTTTTTGACTTTCTTTCTTAAATAAAACAATTTTCAGGCCACAATTTTGTATCCTGCTAAACTAAGGTTCAAGATTAATGTAGAAATCAAATCTGTCACAGATAAGCAAACACTGAGGAAATTCACCACAACAAGACAGGCTCTACAGGAAATACTCAGACCTATTCTCCACACTGATCATCACAGTGGGCCACCAGCAAGTAAACACCCAGAAACTAAAGGACAAAACCTAGCTTCCACAATGGTGTAAAGGATAATCACAATTGCAAAAGACTTGCACAGAGTAAAAAAAGTAGAATTTTACCACCTTAATCAATTCTCTCTATAAATGTAAATATCTTGGACTCCCTACTGAAAAGTCACAGGCTGACTGACTGGATAAAAAACCACAAGCCATCTATATGCTGCTCCAAGAAACACACCTCTACTTGAAGGACAAAACAAGACTCAGGGTGAATGGTGAGAAAACAATATTTTAGGCAAATGGAAATCAGAAGAAAGGAGGGGGGTCACAATTTTATTTTGAGGAAAAAAAGTGGATTTAAAGCAACTAAATTTAAGAAAATCACTTCATACTGGTCAATAGAACAATACAAGAGGATATTTCAGTTCTAAATATCTACTCAACTTAAATGCTCCCTGATTTATGAAATAGACCTTAACTGGTCTAGCAATATGATAACCTGAATCACCATAATATCTAGGGACTTTAACACCCTTCTGACAGAACTGGACAGATCCTCTAAACAGAAACTGAACAAAGATACAAGGGACTTAAATGCAATCCTAGAACAAATGGGCTTAATAGACATATAAGAATCACCCCAAAGCTAAGGAATATACATTCTTTTTGTCAGCCCATAGAACATACTCCAAAATAGAACATATCTTAGGAGATAAATCAAACCTCAACAAAATTAAAACCATAGAAATTATACCTTATATCTTTTCAGACTACAAAGCAGTAAAGGTGGAACTCAACTCCAATAAAAAGTTTCATCTCCACACAAAGGCATGGAAATTAAACAACATCATGCTGAATGACTCTTGGAGGGAGTCCTAATGAATACATAAAGGAGGAAATCATTAATTTTTTTTAACATAACAATAATGAAGCTACAAGTTACCAAAACCTATGGGATATTGCAATAGTAATCTTGAGAGGGAAATTTATCACATTAGATGCCTGTATCTGTAAAACAGAAAGGGAGCATATCAATAAATTAATGATCTCAAAGTAATGGAAATTGAAGAGTAATCCAATTCCAAACCTAGCAGAAGAAAAACATACCCCAAATTAAATCAGAAGTAAATGAAATTGAAAACAAAAGAATCATTCAGAAAATTAGTAAAACAAAAGGTTGGTTCTTCAAAAAGGGATAAATAAAATTGATAAACCTATGGCCAGATTAATTAGAAACAGAAAAGTAAAATCTCTAATATCCTCAATCAGAAATGAAAAGGGGGCAAATAACAACAGATACCATAGAGATACAAGAGATTTTCTCACTACTACAAGAAACTCTATGACCAGAAATTTGACAACATGTAGGAAATGGACCAATCCTTGGAAACACACCATCTCTCTAGACTTAACCAGGAAGAAATAGATCTCTTGAACAGACCAATATTAAGCACTGAGATCAAAGAAACAATACAAAAACTTTCAATAAAAAAAGCCCAGGACCAGATGGCTCCTCATTGGAATTCTATCAAGCATTCAAAGAAGAACTTGTACCTATACTGCAGAACTTATTCCAAAACATTGAGAAGGAAGGAACCTTCCTCCACACATTCTGTGAAGCAAACACCACTCTGATTCTGAAAACAAGGAAAGGACCTAACAAAAAAAGAGAACTAAAGACAAATTTCACTAATGAATATTGGAGCAAAAATACTCAACCAAATCTTAGCTAATAGATTGCAGCTACACATTAAAAAAAATTATACATCACTATCAAGTAGGCTTCATCCAGGATAGTTTAACACATGTAAATGCATAAATGTAATTCCCCATATCAATAGAAGCAAAAACAAAGACCATATGATTCTCTCAATAGATGCAGAAAAAGCATCTTTTTCTAAGAACACTTAAGAATATAGGCATAGGTGGCACATTTTGTAAACTGATTGAAACTGCCTATGACAAACCCACAGCTAATATCATACTGGAGTAAAACTGAAAGCTTTTCCACTTAGAACTGAATGTATTCTATCACCACTGCTATTCAACATAGTTCTGGAAGTTCTAGCTAATGCATCAATAAGAGAAAGATATAAAGGGCATCCAAATGGGGGCAGAGGTGGTCAAACTTTCACTTTTTGCCAATGATGTGATCTTATATGTAGAGAACCCCAGAGACACAACCCAAGGCTCCTGGAAGTGATCAAGAAATACACTAATGTCTCAGGGTATAAAATCAACATTCACAAATCAGTAGCCTTTGTATATGCCAATAGCTGTCAAATTGAGAAGCTAATCAAAGACACAATTCCCTTCACAGCAGCTTCAAAGAAAATGAAATACCTAGGAATATACCTAACAAAAGAGGTGGAGGACATCTATAAAGAGAATTAGGATGGAAATGGAACACATTATTCTTTTTTTTTTGCAGATTTACCATATGCTGGAGGTGATAGGTTCAAACCCAGTGCCAGCCAAAAAACTGCAAAAAAACAACAA
>CAUYRH010094818.1:0-66039 GCA_963574655.1 Perodicticus potto
TTTTGGGGGCCACCCCCAAATCCGGGTGGGGGCTGGGAAAAACCCCGCCCTGGCAAAAAACTCCAAAAAAAAAAAAAAAAAAAAAAAGCCTATTTAGTCTCTGTGTTTGTTGAGTTCAGAGGAACAACCAATTGTATAGCTGGGTTGACACAGGCAATGCAAAGTTGCGTTTTTAATTGAGCATGAATCCTTGTGAGGCCTAAAAAATATATCACAATCAGAGTTTGGAATAATTACAAATTCCATGTCAAGTTGGCATTAGATGAATGGGGAGCTTTCAGGTATTCTTTTATTTCTACAGCTAAGTCTGCCTTCGGTTGACCTGAGGGCAAAGTGGTTTGTTAGTTCTCCGCTTACAAACAACACTCCTCCTTTGACAAGCAAAGTAATTCAGACCTCCCTACACACATGATTATGGGACACGACTGGCGGGAAATATAAAACTTGGGGGAAATTATTATTGGGTTCCATGGACTTAAAAAGCCAAACAGCAGCCATCTCCTCCTGCTCAGAAATCATTTCTTTCCTGCTGCTGTCTCCTCCTTACGCTCGTGCGCTGTCCCATCAACCCACATGGCCCTATTCACATCATCTCCTTGGCTGTGGTCCTTACAGCACATTCTGGCTGCAAGAAGCACGAAGAATTCACAAGAAGCCAGTCCGTGCCTTCCTGCGCAAGCCCTGGGATTGGGGCCAGGCTATTACAGATGATGGAAGGGCATCTCCTCGGCTTTCTAGGCAGGCGAGACTGATCATGTTGGTCTCAGAGGCCACAAGGCTTGTCACACGGGCTGCGCTGGGATAGACCAGAATTAGGGCTGAGAGATCTGTTTGTTTCCCTAGGTATATGGAGACCTCATTTTGATAGCTACATTCCTGAAGCTTCCCCGAAGGGACCAGGAGCTGTGTCAGTTGGCACTTTTCTGTCTGTAAGTGACAGAAACCCACTTCAAAGTGACTTTAGAAAATGAGCAAACACGGCTCGGCGTCTGTGGCTCAGCGGGCTAAGGCACCAGCCACGTACACATGAGCTGGTGGGTTCAAATCCAGCCCGGGCCCGGCAAACAACAATGACGGCTACAACCAAAAAATAGCTGGGTGTTGTGGTGGGCACCTGTAGTCCCTGTTACTTGGGAGGCGGAGGCAGGAGACTTGCTCAAGCCCAAGAATTGGAGGTTGCTGTGAGCTGTGATGCCACAGTACTCTATCCAGGGTGACAGCTTGAGGCTCTGTCTCAAAAAAAAAAAAAAAAAAAGAAAAGAAAATGAGCAAACAGAAATATATTATTAAAGAAACTGCAGTCAAACCAGATGAAGGCAAGGATTGGGGTGACTTCTGAGATGTCGGGGACCCAAGTCACCTCAGGACTTACTTTGCCCTTCTCTCTGCTTTTTGGCGAATGTTGACTTCACATTCTTCAAATGGCTTTTCCCTTCAGGTTAAACTCCGGCAACTTAAAGTTCCAGATTCACAACTTCCCAGCTTAGCTTCCCGACAGGAAAAGTTCCTCTTCTATGATTTCTGATTTGGAAAGTTTTAGGGACAGTCTCTGAACCACCCAACCTGGTCCCAATCACCGTAGCTGAGAAGGTCTGTAAGAGTTCCCAGTCACACTCATGACAGCACAGGGTGGCATCTGGAGATCAGATGTCCTTAGAGGGCTGGAGCAGACAAAATAATAAATGCCCATTTTAGTCTCATGTGCTCTCAGGCAAGAGAGCACGTCGGGCTGTTACTGTCCCACCTCCATCCCCGAACTCCGAGAGTGCTTTACAATTTTCAAAGAATTATTTTTAAGTACAGTGTCGCTTGAATTCTCAGATCCCCCATTTTAGATTATTTCCATTTGCTACATGTGTAAACTTATACAAACTACAGTTGTACAAAGATTAGTGTCAATTCCCCCACATAAATATAAGTATTCAAATCTTTCAAGCTCTGACCCAAGCTCTTGGCATGAACAATGTGAGCCCAGGAAGCATGTTGCTAAGAACCCCAGATGCTTATGGGAGATCAGGGTATTTTCATTACAGACGAATCTTCTTGAATACAGAACAGCCACTAAACACTAACAGCACTTTTCATCAAATATCCAAACAGAAGGAGGAAGAAGAGGATGAGAAGGAGGGAAGGGGGTGGGGGGAACAAGGAGAAGGAAGATGAAAAAGCACAGTGCTTCACGTCTAAAATCCTGGTGACTCAGGAGGCTGGGCCAGCAGATCCTTTGAGGGCAGGAGTTTGAGACCAGCCTGAGCAACAGAAAGAACCCCATTTCTGAAAGAAGGTTGGAAAAAATTAGCCAGGCATGGTGGTGTGCTCCTGTAGTCCCAACTACAGGAGGATGAGGTGGGAGGGAGGATCGCCTGAGTCCAGGGTTCAAGGTTGCAATAAGCTACGATTGCACCGTTATAGTCTAGCCCAGGTGACACAATGAGACTCTGCCCCTGCCCGTCTCTAAAAAATGAAAGAGTAGAAGAACAAGCAGGGAGAGAAAAGAAGAAAGAAGAAAAGCAAGCACAAAATAAATTAACTGGCTTAGAGTCCTTCAATAATAATGATGATAATAAACTGGAGAGGTTATAAACTATCTCACACAAAGTATTGCATGAAAAGCCACACCACCACAGAGAAGAAAAAATAATGTTTCAGCCCTATTTTTCAGATTAGCTGTAGGGAGGTTGGGAAAATTTTCATGTAAACAGTAAATGTGGGGTCATTTCTAAATCTCAGATCATCAACGTTTTGCCGTGAGAGCATGTAACCTTGGGTGCTGAGCCTTCACTGCTCTTAGAATGCCTTTTTTTCCCCTTACATTGTGCTCTCTAGAGGGTGAAAACTTCAATCAAAGTTCATGACAGCACCTCAATGTCAGCCGCGTAACAGGACCTCTTGATTGAAACACATGTGAGTGTGTTTTTATCCCCCGGGAAGAGGGTCCTTAACTTCTACCGGATCACCAGAAAATCTTCAACACATCCCACACAAATACATATCAGAACCACAGCTTGTTTGCCTTGCTTCTAACTTTAGTTACACCCACATTGACTAAGCACCCACCATGACTAGCATTGAACCTGAGAGCTGAGAGTGCTGGGAGCATTGGTCCTTATCCGCAAGCTCACAGGCAGCACTCAACACACAGCATCATTCCTCATGTTTCTTTTTATAAATTGCACTAGAAGCTGCTGATGACGTTCGTGTCTCTCTGATTATATTCTGCCCCCAGAACCGTCTTGTCTGGAAATTCTCCAAACTGCAGCTCAAACCACCATCTTGGTGCTCCCTGTTTACACGGGTGGGCTGGCTCTGCAGTACGCTCCCAGGACACGAATAGCTTGGAGCAGATTTGTTACGTCCCCAAAAGCTCCTTCTGGCCATGATGGCTTTAGAGTTGGTGCCCATGAGAACCCGCATATGGGACGCGTGAGGATTTCGAGTGGGCATCAAGAGCAAGGGTGGGTAGAGCTACCCAATGAGGAGGTAAAGGAGGCACCAGGGCATCTGCTGGTTGCTGCTGAGGGGCGGCGGCAGCGCTGGAGAGGTCGAAGAAAGGCCGCAACCGTGCGTCCCCACAGAAGGCCGCCAGGGGGCGCCCTCTGTGCTAAGAAAGACGGGAGTCACCGAGGTGTACAAAGGCGTCGGTGGCCGGGTGGTGGTGGTGGGGTCTGGCAAGACAGGAGGGCCGCTATCATAGCAGCTTGAAGTCTGATTAAAGTGCAAATGCCAAGTGAAGAGAATCTTCAAAAGAGCAGCACAGTAATAGCAATATATCGAAGTTGTTTGGCGCTATTCATTTTCAAAATGCAGCCTATTATACAATGAAAAATAGGACAACCCGATAGAATAGACAGAGGGCCTTTTCAGACAGAAAATATCAATAGATCAGATCATACCTGTTAGTGGAAAAGGGCAAAGGGATTCTGAGCAGCAAGTATTTGAAAAGTACTGTTCCAGCCCTTTCTTTTATAGTTCAATATTGCACTACCACATTCAATACAAAATTCAGTACAGTATTACACGTATATTTCAAAGTCTGGCCATATTGAAGTAACCTAAAAGGCAAGGAAGCAAAGTCTTTCATCACCCTCATTGTGAATGTGACAGATTTTCAAAGGGAAACTGCCTCTGTTTCTGCTAGTTCATTCCCATTTCATAAAGATGTGTCGAGATCAGCCCACGTCTCTGCCCTCATGCCCACTGCTCTGGGCTGAATGTTCTTGCTTTTCCTGCTCTCACGGTTAGGCCTGAGCCTGCACTTCCCCAGGGCATGGAAGTTGCCTCGGTAGAAAATATACTAAGGTGCTTTTCAGTTAAGCTCTGCTTCATGGCAAAGATGTTTTGCTTCTGCTGCTTCACGCCCATTTCTTCACTCAGTAGTTCGGCCTCTTGCCCTCAAGATAGAAAAGCAGGTGTGCGTGGTGGCGTGCTTCTTATTCGCAGCTAGTGGGGAGCCAGAAACTAAGGGGGGAAGATTCCTTGAGCCCAGGAATTGGAATCCAGCCTGGGAAACATAGTGAGACCCTGTCTCCAATAAAATAAAGTCCGTGTAGTAGAGAGAATTGGGGTTTAGGGTACAGACAACAAATTCTAAGTCTACAAATTAGCCAAAGGAGTTTGACCAAGATACTTAGGCTCTCTTGCCTAGCTCTCTACTTACACTGGGGATATTAGTTTTTGCTTCTTGGGTTTTGGAGAGAAATGATGAGATTGTGTGTGACACACCCCTAGCACGGTGCCTATCGGCATGTTCCGTGACATGTTTCTCATGGCCACTCCCCGTGTTCTGCTTTCCTTTTGCTCTGGGGTGTTGCCTCCTCCCTGCCTGCCTCCTTGATCTTATGAGTGTTCTGGTTCCATCCACTGGCCAAGTGCTCACTTTAAGCCTCTATCTTCTCCACTGCGTTAAACTCAGGATGGCTCTTTTGACGCTGCCTTGCTCACTGCCTTGGTGTGTGGTGGGGCCACAAATAGAATCTGCTCAGACCTGCCCCAGGGGTGTAAGTGATGAGTGGAGGGCTATGGCCGCAGAGATACTGCACCCCCCACCATGCTGAACCCCTGCGGCATTCATGCCCTGGGCTTCCTTCCTGCAAGGCGCTCCCCACCAATGCTGAGTGGGATAATCACACTACGCACACAGTATGGACACCTTTATGTGGCAATTTAGACAGATATTTGGGCAAACACCATTCTCAATGTTTTTGTGAAGGTATTTGTAATATGAGACTAAGATTGGAATCGGTAGACTCTAAAACAAATTGCCCTCCATTCCCTGGAGAATGCTTCCAGCAGAGAGCCCTTGGACCCTAACTGCAACTCTTCCCTGAACCTCTAGTTTGCCCTGCAGATTTTGGAGTTGTCAGCCCCTGCAATTATAGAAAGCAATTCCTCCCAACCTCTCTCTTTCTCTTCCCATCTCTCTCTATGCATATGTATGATACAGATATATGTATATAAACATACACACATTCTAGTAGGGCTATTTGCATAGCTGTGTGTATATAACCCATTCCGTTGCTTCTGTTTCTCTGGAGGACCCTGACTAATAAACATACTGAAACAGGCCCATTCCAGCAAGATGGGGACTCCTCCAACCCAATTTTGGCTCCAGAACTCCTCCTGGGCCTTGCCTTGAATCTTTCTTGAGAGGTGCTGCTGTCTGCAACTCTTTCCACCCTCTACTCCTCCCTCCCTCCCTCCCTCTCTCTTTCCACCTGCGTCAGACCTTCACCTTGGTCAGAGTGTACCCCACATGCTGCTGTTCCCTCTACTGATAACATTTCCTGGAGTTCCAGTCCTGTTTTAGTATTTGCTTCTTGGAAAAGTCAAACTGATGGAACACGCTTGTCCCTCCACGCTCTGTCTCCACGTTTGTCACCGGCTTTGTTTCTTGGGACTCTTCTGCACTGCCCTGAATGAAATTTTTCAAGCGCTCATGAGCTGTGATGCATCTTGGGTCAAGTGCTTATCCTGCCTTTACTGTCCAAGCCAGGCCTTGCTTATTTAGTCACAATGAACACCTTTCAGATCTCACACGTGCCTTGTGGCCTGCTCTCAACTTTCTTAGTCTCCAACCTTCTATCTGTCTTTCATGTTTTCAATTTAAATATAGATTTCCCCAGGAAGGCTTCCTGGCCCCTAAGACCTGGGTTCCATGCTATGCCTCTGTGTTCCTATAACTTCTTGTACCTCCCCTAATACAGGGCTTAGCAGTGCATATTCTAATTGCTTGTTTACTTTGCCAATTTTCCCTCTTCACTCTAAACCCTTTGTGGTGATACACAGTGCTTTGTTCATGATTCTTTCTTTAACAAGTGGTTCCACTGGTGCTCGATAAATATTATGAAATAAATGGACTCCAAGTCATGAAAAAGATCAGCAAAAAGTCTGTATTTCTAAGACGCATTTTAAACTGAGTTCTTAAAAATAACTTATAACTAAGATGTCTGTGTGTGTGTGTTTATGTGTCTTTCAAGGGAGATAAATTCTAAGAAGGAACCAGCATTCAACTCATTGAGTTTTTGCTTATTCCAGGGAGTGGGGCACAGGTAGAGCAGAAAAAGTGTTTAGGAACAATATTTCTTTTGCCAAAGAAATGATGACAGGTCCCTACTAAAACTGGTTGTTAAGTAACTGATAAGAAGACAGGCATGAAAATAGGTAGCAAAGTATCTGGCACACGATAGATTCTTCATACTGTTCAACAGTTCCCATACTCCTTCCTTCTCTTTTTCAGATTTCATCTCACCGCCTGTCATTGTTGTTTGACGGCTTCAGTGTGGGCTAAGCAGACATTTTCTAAGCATGAGGGCTGCAGATAGAGTTGGGGGAGAGACTCAGCCCTTCCACTGCTAACCCCTTTCTTGTCCCCCAGGCTACAGGGCTTACAGTCCACAAGTATTTACTAAGTGCCCTTCAGCAGCAAAACATATGGCTAGACACTGAAGAGGAAAGGAGAAAGCGCCCCAAAGTGTCTAAGACGAAAATCCCTGCATCCTAGGAATTTATAACCTAATGAAGGAGACAGACACATAAATTAATTCAAATACAGAAGTGACTGGGAAAACTACAAGTTCACACACCGTCTCTAATGGGATCTATGGAGCAAGCTTAATCTCAGCCCACCCCTGTGATCGTGTAACCCATTTGATACCTTGCTCAGTAGTTGGTATTCAGCTCAATGGTATTCTACGCGGGAAGCTCATAACATTAACTATGAATTACATAAACAGGTTCTAGCATTTTGATTTAAATTTCACGTTATCTCATTTCACAGGATTCCTAGCATTATGAGCAAGAGTGAATAGAAGCACTCAAGTGGACTTTTTGTTTTAACATTTCATTTTCTTTACCCTCTTCTAACAAATTTCCTCTTCCTTTCTCCCCTTTCCGAATGAAATAATCCTAGCCTTTTTCATCTCTTCTCACCTGCATCTAATCATTGCACTTGCACTTCTGTGGACCTTTTCTATAGTCTTTTTTTGCAGTGAACAGATCCTTTACTAAGATATTCATACTGACTATTAGACCTTTCTCCTGAAAGGTTATGGTTAATTCAAAATCTATCAGTACACATCAGTAGTTTAAATTATTCCTTATAATTTGAAGCGTGGTTCTCTTGTCTTGGCTCAATTTTGACATCAGATAACTCAACTACCTAAATTTGTTGGGTCCTTATGGAGTTCCTCAAAGTGTTTTCCACTCCTGACTAGCCTAAGTAATTCTGTTACCAACACATTTTGCAACCTCATTATTCAGAAGCGTGTCTAGATTGATCGGTGTTAACATATACAAGAAATCTCTTTCCAATACCATTCCCCAGGGCATCCTTCTAATAACCTCCTTTCAGACTAACGACATCACTTACTCCTACCTTTTATTTTCATTGTTATCCAGTTTTTTTAATGTCAAGATTTTATAGGACAGGATTTTACCTCTCACCTCTGGGTCCTTATGGAAGGCAGAAGTAGGATCCTAAATGTCTTCTGGTTAGGAGCTTGATCAAAAGCCTTTTCAATGTCTAAATATTTAATGCCCACTGCTACTGTACACTTCACTATTTTGTTAACTCTTTCAAAAATTCCAAATAGCTTGGAGAGGCATAATTTATCCTGTCTGAAACTGCACATGCCATCCACCTGGGTGTGTTATAACCCTCAGTAATGATTTTATCAGCTATTTTTCCTCATCCTGAAGGTAACACTCATTGGTAAGTAATCTCCTAGGTAACTCTGAGCTCATTATTTAAAGATGGGCATTTCTGCCTGTTTGTCCAGACAAAACAGGCACCTAATGGAAATTCACACCAAATAACACAAAACCTATTTTCTCTCTGACATATCCAAGCACTATCCTAAAACACCCTGGGACATGTCAGAGCTAAAGAAAGTCTTAGTACTACCATTAAATAAACACCATGTACTTTGCTTGCCCTAAAAGGAACATTAAGTTAGATTTAGTTTAGACACAAGGAAAAATTCCCGGACAGGGATTTTTAACCCCAAAATGGGTGAGAAGGGAGGCTGCAAATTCTCCTTTCCCTAGGAATCTCTTAGAGTAAGTCTTCACTCTCTAGATGCGGCCTGCTAGCCATCCTTCTCAAGAGGAAAGAGTGTACTAACCTCTGGAACCCACCTTTCAGTCCTATTTTATGATTTTGTTTTTGAATGCAATATATCTCAGGGAGAAAAAAAAGGGGAAGAGGCTTGCAGAATAGCTCACAGAGCAAACTGAATGATAGCAGCTGCCAGGGAGTACAAGCAAGTTAAAAAACGTATTTAAATTAAAACTGAAGTACCCTCAAGGTGACCCAAGTAAATGTGCTGAAAGGATGAGAGGAATTGACAAAGCTAATCGACAAAGGTAATCTCCTGGCTAGACACTGAGTGCTCCAGGTGCAGCGGGAAGAGGACCCTCTACCGAGGGGCTCTGAGGGAGGGCAATCAGGGGAAGGGGAAGCATCTGGAACAGGAGTGGACACAGAGTCGGAAGAAGACAGGTCGAGTGGCAGGAGATTGCTCTTTTTCTTTCCTTTTTTGACTTGTAGTGATTCAGGTCTATGTCAAGAGCTATGACATCTTGGTAACAGTTCCCAGCAGGTACTCAAGGTGTGGCTGTATCAGCGCCCAGGACTCGGTGGGAAGAGAGATATAGGAAGGGAGGCTGAAGGGTGATGTTTCTAAAATGTAAATCTGATGAAGTGATTTCCTTGAAGGAAACAAGCTGGTGCCTTTCTACGGGTCTGTGAAAGAAGAGTATGATATTAATAGAGTCATCATATATTTTATTCAGGCCCAGCTACAAAATCTGTGGGGTCCTTTGTTCAAAAAGCAGGGAAAGAAGTTCTCTGAAAGGTGTGAAAGTGGGAAGCTTTTGCCTTTCTTTCACATTCTCTCCCCTTACCTGCCAAGGGTGTTTTTTTGGTTTTTGGGTTTTTAAAAAATTTTTCTATTTAATTTTGTTTTTCCTTGGGCACCTCCCTTTCTCATAGGCTCTGAGGTGGGGGAGCAGAACTCACAGCTCCAGGGAACCCCCTAAGGGATTGATCTAAACCTCCGTTGTGGCACCTGGATTGGGGTTGAACAAGAGTCTAAAGAGTTGGCACTGTGCCATGTGCCACACCAAGTAGCCACTGGGCACACAAGGGACCCCGATCATCCCTGTGACTAGGACAGAAAGTGGCAGCAGCTGAGAGGTGGTGGCAGTGATGAGGCCTGAGGTGGCATCTGCAGCACCAGGGGGAAGAAACACCCGGGAAGGTGGGATGACTTGGGACCTGAGTCTCCAAGCCTATTTCCACACAGATCGCATTGGCCATTGTTCCACTAACTTCGCTCCCCAAATAGAATTCAAAGAACTGCCAGACAGTGCTGCGAGGCATTAAACCCCAAGTGTGGGGCCCGTCAGAGGGTAGGAGCCAGTGGGCCTATAGGGGACACCTGCCCGAGAAGCGCGTTTTGACTTCTCATCCAAACTCTACACATTTGAGAGTGGAAGGGTGTGCTGACCAGAGGGGATACTGAGGTAACAGCAGCGAGTAGAGAAGCAAAGCTGGACAATTGAGCTGCTCCACAGAATTCCACTGTAGGATTATATAATTATTTATCCATTTTTTGGCTCAGTGACATTTCGATTGATCACCACATTTCATTATTGCAGAGGATGATTCAGTGAACACCTTTGGATAATTCCGAGTATGTGTGGGAACTTCTCTAAAAGGGTGATTTTGAATTGAGGGACACGCTAGTGTCATGATGAACTGAGTGGCTTGCGATCAGCGTGGAATGGATCCAACTGATGTAGAACTAAATAGAATGAAATGGAATGGGATGGGATGGGATAGCATGGAATGGAACAGAACTCTAGTCAGTGGGATGTAGGAAAGTATTTGATTGTGAAATTTTATTTTAGTTTTATGTATGAGTGTGTGTATGTTCTGTTTGCAATGTGAAAGTCTGTTCATTTTTTGTTTGTTTTACTGAAGATTATTCAAAAAAGTTTGCGAGCCAATTTTCTAGAATTTATAAGGCAAAGTGGATTGCTAGGACACTTTTAAAATTTAGATGGATACCGACAATTTCTCTCCACTTTCCTTATTTTGCATTAAATACAATAAAATTTCCTGATTCTCCCTGTGCACTGCAACAACTAGCATAGTCCACTATTTTGGGCCAACATGACAGATTGAAAATTGCACCTGTTGTAAATGTGCATTTTTCTGATGAATGAATTATGTTCACATGCTTATTGGCTATGCAAGTTTTCTCTTTTTACAATTATCTCTTAATTATTTTTAAATTTGTAAATCAATTAAAATATATTTTTGTATGTTCATATATATGAGGTCTGACAATTAAGTTCATGAGCTCATCCTAGAAAAAGTGCTAGACACCCCATTGGTGAAGTTCACAATAGTCACCTTCAAAGTACTCCCCTTGGGAAGCTAAGCACTGATACCAGCACCTAGTCCACCCTTCAAAGTAATTTTGGAACTTTTCTTTTGAAATGACCATCAGTGTTATTGTTGCACGGCACACATAAACAGGCAACGACAATAATGAACGTCACTCAGCATAACATTGCCACATGTCTACATGAACACAGCTATGAGACACTGATATACCAAGGTTATGAAACCTTACGAGTTGTTTGTACAGTGCTGCCAACATAGGTGCATGGTGCTAAGTGCATTATCTTAATTGTCAAACTTCATACAATGAGATCTCTGATGGTCATTCCAGAAAAAGAGTTCCAAAATGGCTTTGAAGGGAGACAAGGTGCTGGCATTGGTGTATAGCTTCCCAAGGGAAGTATTTCAAAGGTGACTGTAGTGATATTCACCAAAGAGGCATGTAGCGCTTTTTTCCAGAATCAGTTTGTTAACTCTTGGGCCTTCTATCTACATTTTTCAAAGAAGCGTTTATAAAAATTGTGGATGTTTATAAGTGATCCTTGAGAAGGATCGATATATTGTCTCAATCAAGACATTGGAGAATATACCTAGTCATCAAGTTGAGAAATTCCTAACATATCTGTTCCTAATAATATTTTATGTAATTGGTGTTGCAAATATGAAGAGCTGTGTTAAAAATCCACCATTTATATTCTGCATTTTGAAGCTTTTTTTCTTAATTCTGTGAAATGTTGTTCTATTAATTTTTAATTTATATGTTTGGGTGTATAATGTCAGAATTTTTATTTATTCCTGTCATTTCCCACTATGTTAAGTATTATCCTCTTTATTTACTAAAAGCTCTAATTTATTCCTTGCTTAATCTAACAAATGTTATACATACTACACCACCCTGCTTTTTCCTATTCCTTTACTGTTAACATTTCAGTGTTCTTACAATTTATGTGTTTCTTATAAATTGTATCTATCTTGATTATAGATTTTTGTTTATCCAATCTTATGTTTTTGATAGCCAGATATAATCATTTCTGTCAATGTGAATCTTAGCATATTCAGAATTTCTACTTCAATCTTAACTTTGTATTTTCTATTTCTTTTCTTTGCTTTTTTCTTTTCTTTTCTTTTTCTTTTCTTTTTTTTTTTTTTTTTTGAGATAGAGTCTTACTCTGTCGCCCTGGGTAGAGTGCAGTGGTGTCATAGCTCACAGCAACCTCAAACTATTGGCCTTAAGCAATCCTTTCACTTCAATCTCCCAAATAGTTGGGTGCCCCCCATGATGCCTATCTATTTTTTCTATTTTTAATAGAGATGAGGTCTTGCCCTTGCTCCGTATGGTCTTGAACTCCTGAGCTCAGGTGATCCACCCACCTCAGCCTCCCAAAGTGCTAGGTCTATATAGGCATGAGCCACCATGACCAACCTATAGTTTCCATTTTTCATTCTTTTCACCCCCCCATCCTTTCTTGACTTCTAGTAGACAAATTAAATTCCCTTAATCCCCTGCCTCTATTTTTATTCTATTTGTTTTTGAAGTTAGGGTTAGTGAGTACCTTTAAATTTTACCATCTTTACTTAATTTGATGAAAACTAAATGAAACAATATCTTTCTCCTTCTAATCAATAAAAAAGAACTTTGCTTCTCATATTAAAAAAATTACAATATTTATACCATCTCTTATAGCTTTCCCAAACTACTAATGGTGAATGTTAATTTATGCAATGTTTGTTTAAATACTCCTCTTTTTTTGTCCATCATTATTTCTTGTATGCCATTCATCTCTTATTGAATAGTTCTTTCAGGAAGGTTATACAGGGGGTAGAACATCTTAGCTTTGTTTTCTTGCAAATATCTTTATTTTATTCTCAAATTTGAGTGATTGCTTTATAGAATTCTATGGTGACAGTTAATTTGCTGCAGCTGTCTTTTGACATTTATTATTGCTGATGAGAAGTCGGCTGTCAGTCTGCTGACACTTATTCTTTGGTAGATAAACTATTTTCCCTTGCTAGTAATTTTTAATACAGTCTGTATGCTCATGAACTTCTGATGTTTTAGCATGATGTATCTGAGTTTGTATTTCTTGTTACTTTTCCTTATGATTCAGTGTGCTTCTTTAATGTGAAGACTCATATCATTTTCAATGCTGAAAAATTCTTAGGCATTCTTTGTTTGAATAGATTTTGCTTTTCATTTTCTTTGCTTTTCTTTTCTATAAACTTATTTATACACATATATGTATATAGTGACTTTTCTTTTTCTTTCTTTTTTTTTTTTTTTTTTTTTTGCAGTTTTTTGCCGGGGCTGGGTTTTAACCCACCACCTCCAGTGTATGGGGCCAGCATCCTACTCCTTAGAGCCACAGGTGCCACCCTATAGTGACTTTTCTTTCAATAATCTATACAGCTTGCTGTTGTTTACATATTTCTTTTTTTTTCTTTTCTTTCTTTTTTTGAGATGAAGCCTCAAGCTGTCACCCTGGATAAAGTGATGTGGCATCACAGCTCACAGCAACTTCCAATTTCTGGGCTTAAGCGAGTCTCTTGCCTCCATCTCCCAAGTAGCTGGGACTACAGGCACCCGCCACAACACCCGGCCATTTTTTGGTTGCAGCTGTCATTGTTGTTTGGTGGGCCCCGGGCTGGATTCGAACCTGCCAGCTCAGGAGTATGTGGCTTTATTCTTGTTTCTCAATTGCCATCTGGGTGATATCATCACAATTATAGTTTTTAGTTCATTAATTATATTTTAAAAGTGACTTCATAGTCTGTTGATTTACTTCTTAGTTTCCATGACTAATTTTTTTTAATTTTGGGAGGTCTGGTTGAGTATTTTATAAAATACTTTGTTATTTTTCATATAGTAAATTTTCTCTTTTATGATTTTATTTTCTTTAAAATATATTTAATCATATTTAACATAACTCTTTTATACAGTCATTCAAATTATTATTTTTTGAGGGGATAGTTAGTCCTATTTCTTGGGGTTTTAATTCTTACTTTTGTTATTTATTCTGGACAGTGCCTTCTCTAGGTTTTGTGGATTTCAATATTTGTATGGATTTTTAAGGCCTTGACCACTAAAGCTTTCATTTATATCTTTCTGCCTTCTTTCAATTTCTTTCTTTCTTTTGAGTTTGATAATAATGAAGCATTATATTATCTATGGGTATGGGAGCCTGTTCAAAACAATTTGCTCCACCTTATTGCTGGAACACTTTATCTCTTTCTGGCCCTGTAATATTGTAAAATATGTATTGGGTCTTCAACCTATTTCTGAACATAGAAATCCTAAATCCTTGGACTCTACAAAATGATACATGATTTTTCTGTATCATAATAAGTTATCTGATGACTGGCAGCCCCAAGGTAACTTTAGGATGAGGGCTGGTCATCAGAAAAACCAAAAGATGATTAGCAGGTTGAGATTTTCAACCTTAGCCCCTAAATCTTGGGAGAAGGTTAAGCTGATCGGCACCTGCCAATCATGCCCTTGTAGTGAAGCTCCCATAAAACCCAAAAAGAACAGGGTTCTGAGAACATCTGGATAGATGAAAACAAGGAGGACGATTCCTGGAGGGTGGAGCCCATAGGAGCTCCATTTCCCTCCCCCTACCTCATCCTATGCCTCTTATAATCTGTATCTTTTTCAATATCCTTTATAATAAATCAGTGCAAGTGTTTCCCTTAGTTTTGTGAGCTACTTCAGAAAATTAATAGAACCAAAAAAGGGAGGTTGTTGGAGTCCCAGTGGGAAGCTGGTTAGGCAGACTTCTTGGAGGCCTGGACTTGCAACTGATATATGAAGAGTGGGCAGCTTAGGGTACTTGAGCTCTCAAGCTATGGGATCTGATGCTTTGTCCAGGGAGATTAGGTCAGAATTAAATTAGAGGACACTCTGCTGGTGTCTGCTGCACAATTGATTGCTTGCTTATCGGTGGGGGGAAATCTCCCACATTCAGCCACAGAATTCTTCCGTGTGGATGATCATTGGTGTTGGTGTGAGAGCAGAGAAGAAACATGGTTTGAGGTTTTCCTAATCAGTACTCTAATGCCATTTTCCATCTCTTGATACACTTTTCTACATCCACGTGACCTTTAATTTCTTTAATTTATCCTCCTCCCTGGAATACCATATTTTGCGGTATATAAAGCACACTTTTTGCCCAAGTTTTTGATGGAAAAATAATGATGTGCATTATACATGGTGGTATGATTTGTGAGTGGGAAAGCCCAGGGGGGTCTCTGGGGGCAGCACAACCTCCTGCTTAGGCCTGCTGGGCACAGGGTGTTCCAGTCCAGAAGGGTCTGGGATTCAGTGGTAGTAGGCCCAAGTGGCTTCCTCCAAGGACCATGATGGGTCAGGGATGGTGGTAGAGTTCATGAGGTGAAACAGGAGCCCTGCATAGGCCCCAGAGACCCCTCAGCTGCCTATGGGTGGAGTGGCCTCAGAAGTTCCTGTCCCACCAGCTATACATGGACCATTTCAGCCACAGCCCCTGACATGGCAGGGAAGGAACGGTTCCCAGGTGGGAGGGAAAGGACAGCCTCACAGAGTGGGCAGCTGCAGGAGGGTAGTGTGATCTGCACGTGTACCGGGGGAGCATTAGCCCTGCCAGATTTGTCTCTTCCAGCCAAGAGTTGGCCACTTTCTTGAGGGGCATTTTCCTAAAGGTTTGGGCAAAAAATGTGGATCACATTCTGTGTGGGAGTGCATTATACATAGCAAGACACAGCCCTTCATTAACTTTTAATTGTTTTACTAATCTGAGTTCAAATGTCACTTCTTCAGGGAAATTACTGACCCTCACCAGGTCTCTTGGCCACAAATTCCCATTTTCCCACTCCATGTTTCCTGCCACAACATTTGTCATTTACAATGATACATTTTAGTGACTGATTAATAACTGTCAATCCTGCTAGACTATGTATCATGATGTAGATTATGGAATGGCCTTTATCTTTTGGTGGGAGGAAGAAGGGAAACTGGACCTCATGGCTTAGACAGAAGCATCCAAAGTCCTAAGCCAGAGGATCTGACAGAGCAGATTCCACACAGCAGACCCAAGTACAGCAGTGACCACATGCATTATAGTTTTAAAAGACTAATACAGTTTTGCTTGCGACTTGTATGACATTGCTAACTAACATTTTTCACCATTAAATAACTTCAGGGTTTAGCCTTGTTTACATGTTTTACACACATTATCTTATTCATCTTCATTAATAAGTTTAAAAGGTAGGGAGCGCTGACATTGCTTGTTGCTTGTTACTAAGAATTTTGACTAATGCAGCCTGTAAAATGTAAACTGCTAGATGGCGAAATTACTGTCTTTCAAGTGTCTAGACCTTACTATTCATATTACCAGCCTGATGAGTTTATGAAAGGAACAGTCATATGTAACCTCCACTGTCAAAAGCCAGAATAGCTAAAAGACACCTGTTTGCATTACAATAGGAAGCACCCTATGTTTTCTTGACAAAGGAAGTTATATATTTATTTGTTTGATTAAAAATGTATTAACTTTGGGAGAGGATAGAGTGAGATGGTTTGTGTGGTTGTATGTTGTGGTCCATATCATCATGGATTTCACAAACTAGTAAAATTATAAACAACATACTATAAATGAACATTTACATAAGCCTTAGTTTATAAAAATAAAGATCCTTTTAACATCAGAAAGGAAAACAAATAACATCATCTCAGAACAGAACAGAGCCATTAAATTAGAATAAATTTATATCCCTCAAATTTGACTTCATTTTCCCTTATTCTCTTATGTCACCGTAGCCTGGTGACTACTTCATTAAGAAGGAAGATTACCACTAGGAAAGAAAAGGAAGTTGAACTTCCATGTGGCTCAAACAAAGGATCTTAAAGGGTTAAATGTTAATAGCCATTCCGACTGAAGATCAATCAGAAAAGATGAATCCTTTCTGGTTTTATAACGGGATTTTATTTGCACAGAGCTCTTCAGGAATGCACTGAGCCAAGAGTGGAGGGGCTGCCTAGTTTTCATGTGTCTCCTCATTGGCCATGGAGGAGCCGAGATGTGTATGTTTCAATTACCTCAGTCTATAATGGCAGCCGATGTGCCCTTCTCAATTCCTTTTTGGAAAAGCTTGCAGGAGTGGCATGCTTTCACCCTCTCCTAACACATCTTTGAATTGTAGCTGTACAATGCTGAGTGCCACCCAGCGCTTTGTAACGCTTTCTTCACAGCTGGCTATTTTCAGCTTCATTCTTCACGTTTGTTTTAGCTCTCAGACATGTCAACATGTTCCCTTCAGCACTACATATCATAATAGATCTCTCTGAAAGTGACAAAAAAGGCTCATAAGAAAATCCCCATGCAAAATCACAATGCCACATTTTAAAATAAATGCCATCTTGACTGGTGAACATATTTCCAGAAATATTCTAAAATAATTATCTTCACACCCCAATTTCCTCATTTGGCTTCAAAGTATTTCATTCCGTGACCTTGTTGTGAGTAAAATGACGGCTTCACATATGCTCCATTCTTTCTTTGGGAAGAGAGAGCATCATTACTGTTTTAGCATCACAGTGATACATGAAGTGCTGTTGGGGAGGGCGGCACATTCTCCCAGGGCTCAAACCTTTCCCAAACCTCAGAATGTGACATTCATTTTTATAGGTCATAAGAGTAGCTTTTGCCTCATGACATTGTATGGGTTCAGTGCATCTGACTAACACAAGTCTAAGAGGAAGAAAATGGAATACGCATAATGTTATCAGTGCCACTCATTTTCAACACACTGAATACAGATACAAGAAGGTAGTTGGTGGGAGCCACAGAGAGGGCAGTCCACAGTAACAGAGGCCTGGAGTGGAGAGCTTGTGTAGGACAAGATAATCCTTGGGGAGCAGAATTAATTTGAGCAGCATTTTTCATCATGAAATTTTGCTGTGGTCTTTTCTATTTGTCTTACTCTCTCTTGCATTTCTAAGAATACATTTTAATCAACTCTAAGACTGGAAGAAATGTAATGTTACTTCATTGAAAGAAAGCAGCCTATCCCCAAATGTCTTCTACCTTTATATACTGTACTGTGTTTACGAGGGAAGATGTTTGTGTCGTGAAATAAATAGTTCCATAATCGCAAGAATTTGCTGCACGGTCACAAAGGATATATGTGAATGTCTTTGAGTGCACATATACATAAATATTATATGCATACACATAGATTAATATTAAAAGTATATATACACTTTATATATGTGTATGTGCATATGTTATATATATATATATATATATATGTATATAAAGAGGGTGGCCATAAAATTCATGTGCAATTTTAAGTTGCACATGAGCACACTATTTTGAATAGTATGTATAGTATATATACACAGGCCTGCCATGAAGAGGTTGCGGGTTCAGTTTGAGACCACCATAATATAGCAGTGTCACAACGGGCGAGTCATACACATTTTTTGGTTTCCCAGGTGCACATAAAGTTCTGTTTATATTATACTGTAATCTATTGAATACACATTAACATTATGTCTTAAAACCTGATCTCCCATCTCTTATTATTTAAGAAACATGTTTCATAATCCTATAGTGTATATATACCTTAATTAAAAAATATTTTATTGTTTAAAAATGCAGTTCCTTAGTTAGTTGTCATCTTTTTGCTGGTAGAGGGTCCTGTTCTAATGTCCTTAGCTGCTCACTAATCAGGGTGGTGGTTGGTGAAGGTCAGGGTGACTGTGGGAATTTCTTAAAATAAACCAACAGTTAAGTTTGCTACATGGGTGGATTCTTCCTTTCATGAAAGATTTCCTTATTTGATGGCATTTTACCCACAGTAGAACCTTTTTCAAAACTGAAGTTCATCTTTTCAACATCCTTTCATCCTTTCAATTGAAGTTCAAGTTAGATTTATTAACTAAGTTTATGGAATATTCTAAATCCTTGCTTGTCATTTCAACATGTTCACAGCATGTTCATTGGGAGTAGAAGCCATCTCAAGAAATCACTTTATTTACTCATCATAAGAAGAAATTCCTCTTCCGTAAAAGTTTTATCATGAGATTGCAACCATTCAGTCACATCTTCAGGCTTCACTTGTAAATCCATTTCTCCTGCTTTATCCATCATATCTTTAGTGACTTTCCACACTGAACTCTTAGCCACACAGAGTCATCCAAAGGGCTGGAATCAACTTCTTCTGAACTCTTACTGAGGTTAATATTTTGGGCTTCCACCTGTGAATCATGAAGGCTCTGAACGGCATCTGAAATGATGAATTTTTTCCAGAAGATTTCAATGAACTTTTCCCAGGTTCATCAGAGGGATCACCTCTATGAACGCTATAGGATTATGAAACATGTTTCTTAAATAATAAGATTTGATAGTTGAAACTACTCCTGATCCATGGGCTACAGAATGGATGTTGTGTTAGCAGGAATGAAAACAACATTTACTTCCTTGTACATCCTCATCGGAGCTCTTTGGGTGACTATGTTTAGCATTGACAGTGAGCAGTAATATTTTGAAAGGAATTATTTTTCTGACAATGGTCTTGACTATAGGTTTAAAATATTCAGCAAACCACACTGCAAACGAATGTGCTATCTTCCGGGCTTCATTGTTTCATTCATAGGGCGCAGGAAAAAGTGGATTTTACATAATTCCTAAGGGCCCTGTAAATGTCAGAATGGTAAATGACATTGATGTTGATTTAAAGTTACCAGTTTCACTAACTTTTAACAAGACTCAAACTGCTCTTTGAATGTTTGAAGCCAGGCAATGGCCTCTCCTCTTTACCTATGAAAGTTGTAAATGGCGTATAATTCTAGTAGAAGGATGTTTTATTGACACTGAAAATCTATTATTTGTTGTGACCACCTTTATCAATGAGTTTAGCTAGATCTTTTGGATAGTTTGCCATAACGTCTATGTTAGCACTTGCGACTTCACCTTGTCCTTTTGTGTTATGGAATCAGCTTCTTTCCATAAACCTCATGAACCAACCTTTGCTAGCTTTTAACTTTTCTTCTGTAGCTTCCTTGCCTTCATTTGCTTTCATAGAATTGGAAAGAGTTAAGGTCATATTCAGGATTAGGTTTTGGCCTAAGGAAATGCTTTGGCTGGTTTGATCTTTTATCCAGACCACTCCAACTTTTTCCAAATTGGTTGGAACAATGTTTTGCTTCCTTATTAGTGTGTTTACTGGGGTGGCACTTTTAGTTTCTTATAAGAACTTTTTCTTTACATTCATAACTTGGCTAAATGTTTGATGGGAAAGACCTAGCTCCCTATCTATCATGACCTCCTCAATTAGTTTAGTCATTTCTAGCTTTTGATTGAAATTGAGAGATGTTACTTTTCCTTTTACTTGAGCACTTAGAAGCCACTGTAGGGTTATTAATTATTGTAATTTCAATATTGTTGTGTCCCAGAGAATAGGGAGGCCCAAAGAGAGGGAGAGAGATAGGAGATCAGGCAGGCAGTGGAGCAGTCACCAATGCATACAATTTATTCATCAAGTTAACCATCTTATATGAGCTGGTTTGTGGTGCCTCAAAATAATTACAGTAGTAACTATGAAGGTCATTGACCACAGATTGCCATAACAAATGTAATAATAATGAAAAGCTTTGAAATATTGTGAGAATTACCAAAATGTGACACAGAGACATGAAGTGAGCATGCACTGTTTGAAAAATGCCACCATTAGACTTGCCTAGAGCTGGACTGTCACAATCCTTTAAATTGTAAAAGATACAGTATCTCTGACATGTATCAAAGTGCAATAAAATGAAGTATTCCTATGTGTATAAATATATACATTTATGTTAAAAATGTATATTTATATATAAATGTCCTTATAACCTTGAGAACTTCCTATAAAGTATGCAATAATATTTGCTTTCAGAATGAAATAGAATTTTGCCAACAGCTATCTGGTCACTTGTTCATTCTCTAAGAGTATATGGCTCTATTTGGGTTATTTTCCAACTTTTAGTGTTAATGAAAATAGTTTTCTAAAGGTGTATGGAGACAAATTTAAAATAATTTTATTGTCTTTTTCTAATTTCAATAAATAGTACTTGCCTATATGTGGATATGTTATACATAAAGATGTACTAATATTTATATATATAATTGAGACATCTATTTTGGAGAGAGTGATTATTTGTCAAAATGTGGGGACTCTTCAGTTTAGACAAAAACTTCATATTAGGCCCATTAATCAGAGGCTGAATTAAACAGCTGAAGTTACTAATAACCAATGTTCCCCGATGACTCCCCCGAGAAATTACTTAGATAATATTATTTCAGGCTGGGCACAGTGGCTCATGCCTGTAATCCTAGTACTCTGGGAGGCCTAGGAGGGTAGATTGCTTGAGCTCAGGAATTTGAGACCAGCCTGAGCAAGAGAGAGACCCCATCTCTACTAAAAATAGAAAAATTAGCTGGATGTTATAGCGGGCACCTGTAGTCCCAGCAACTCTGGAGGCGAGGCAAGAGCATTGCTTGAGCCCAAGAGTTTGAAGTTGTGTGAGCTATGATATCACATCATTCTACCCAGGGTGACAGAGTGAGACTGTCTCAAAAAATTAAAAAAATAAAAGAAAATATTATTTCAGATTATCTCTTAGAACAGAACATTAGAGAGTTGATAATGTTTGATAGGGAGCAGAAAGTGCCTAGCTTTTGGCTGTTTAATTAAGGTCACTCACTCACTAATTTTGTTTTTTGAAAATATACATTGGTTCCTTCTTTCAAATAGAGAGTGAGATAGAAAAATCATCAGATACTTAGGTTTCAGGGTAGTTGAGGTAAACTTCTCAAACGAAGGGGCAAATTGTTGGGTCTTGGGAAGGATACCCAGCATCTTATCTCGATATGTGAAGAGGGTGGAAGTTAACCAAGAGACTGCCCCTGTTCAGGAGGGTTCTGTAAGGGACTATGGTAGGTATTCATATTCTTACCTTCTAATGAATAAATTAGAGCTTGGAGACAACCAAAGAGCTAGAGGCAGAATGTGAGCTCAGGCTCAAACTACCTCTTCTCTTTATCAACTCTTACTATGCCAAGCCTTCTATTTGCAAAGGCAATACTTAATCCTGTGATTTAGTGCACTGAACTCTACACCTATCTGCAGCTCTTGAATATTCTGTTCTGCACCGTGGCTGCACTCAACAGCTATTACAGATATATTTGTATGCTATACAAGTTGTAGAAGAAATAATAAAGAAATAAATTTACAAGGTGCATGCTGTACTTTGATGATGCCAATTTGTTTTCTTTCCCAAATGCTGCTAATGTCACTGTCATCTCCACTGCCAGAGGCATTTCTGTGTAACCTGTCTGCTGCTGTGCTCATTTAGAAAAGGAAACTTATCAGTGTAGCAGGACAGGAATCCTCCCCTTCCATGTGCTTCATTTCAAAAGGCTGTTTGCTTTGTCCTAATTGTAATTGAATGACTCTTTGCTATCCATCAGTGTCTGCATTTCACAATCTGAGGTTGATATCTCATATTCATCTTGGACACAGTAATGGCACCAAATGGCATGCATAATAACTCTGCTTAAAGCTAAATTGGTTCACTCAAGGAAGGGCTAACACCTGAAGAAATCACCTGCCTGGCCTCAGCCTTACCAGTGTTTTCACAAATGCAAGGCTCTTCCCTTCTCATTCTCAGGGAAACTCAATGAAGGAAATAAGCAACATGGTACTTGGGGGATACACTGGAGAAGGCTAAATGAAAGGATGGAGCCCTGTGCAGCAAATGGTAGCAAGGTGCCTTTCCCCGAGATTCATTGACTCCTCCTTTAGAAGCTCTGGATTCTCAAATGTATTCAAGATTATTTTTGTATAACCTTATTAAAATGAGGAAAATTAAGACAAAGAAGGAGATGGCACTTATGAATGGCCCCATATAGGCCAGGCCCTGCACTGGGCACGTTACACCTTGCGTTGCCTTATTGGTCCTCACAACTCTATTAGCAAAGTATGATTCACCCCTTTTTATCATCCAGAAGTTCATGAGACCTTCTTTGTGTTGGATATGATAGATGGGTGATTTGCTGAGGAAGGCAAATCTTGTCCTCAAGAAATCTCTCTGTCACCTCTATTCCCATCCTGGTCTGTGGCTCCTGTTTCTAGGCCTGCTTAATTAAAAAAAAAAAAAAATTATTCATTAATGAGCAAAGTTGAAAATTATGTCAGGATTTAATGTTTTCTGGACACTCACTAGAAAAGACAGTGTTCAACTACTATATTTTCAAATTATCAGGTACAACTGAGCAGACACCCCAGCCAAATGAACAGTCCGTATTAGTGACTCTGTCCTGCACCTGCTGTCCTACTGCAGTGGACTAGGCTAGATGATGGGGCAGCTGGGTGTGGAAAACCTTTTTATGATTCTGAAAGGCTTTTTGGAGAAAGTCACAGGCAAAAATGGGCTGCAATGGCTGCACTGAGGTCACTGTTAGCATTGGAGGAAGTCCTAGTTTTAACTGATTCCAATCTCCTTGTCTGACTTTCTTCTGTCTTAGGGTTTCTAGAGAAGGAATGCAATTACAAAATGCACTTTTTAAAATGCTGGTTTCAGTGCAGGCTGTCTGGGCTGTCCCTTCCAGCCTTGCAGGCCTGCCAAGATGATGCACTTATTTTCATTGCTGTAATCTTAGCCTCCTCTGTTTTCTTGTCTGTCTGAAATTTACCGATCTCTTTTTTTACTGACTATTTATTTTAAAAAATGGCTATCTCTAGTCTTGTGAATTTTAACGAGTTATTTCTTTACTTTAAAATCCTTTGTAACATTCCCACCCTCACTACCTGCTACTTCTTGAGATTAACCCCATACAGTGGCGGATTCAGGGTCTCCAAATGCTGAAAGCCCTGAGACAATGACTATGAAATCTTAATAACCCTGAAAGTTGTTGGGATAAAAGTAGTGACAGCCACGATCCTATAGTGGCATAGTACATGATTAATACTCATTGGAGGTCACAATCTTATCAGGATAGGGGAACCTGTTATCTCTGATCACTGTAGTCATAGAGATAATTAATATGCAGTTCAAATACCAGTGCATGACTCCCTAAGGTAAACATTCTCAATAGGCTGAATTAATGTAGTCCGTAAGATTTGGTTTTTTTCCGACCACGTTTCTTTCCTAGGTGGTATGCGGTGAAAAATAGATAAACAATAAATTCCAAGAAGTGTGTTTATGACTCCCTAATTAAAATGCTCAAGGAGCTTAAGGACAGTATCTTAGACAAACACTATGTGTTTGGAATTTTTCCAGGTGATAAAGACACAGAAATGGAAAGACACAGTCCAGAGTTACGTGAGAAAGAAAGACTTACAAGGTATCATGGTCATACTTGTACTGACACCATATTAGCCTGTTCCAAGGTAAAATGATTATACAAAGGACTGAGAGGGTGGGGAAGCTTCAGGGACTATATCTGGTATGATAAAACATAATATATGTGAATTGGGACTAAAGGAAACGTGTATATTACATTGGAGAATCAGCACACAAGATGCGGAGTGGACTCTCTGGAGGGAAAAAGAAAATAAGGAGGGTATTGGAAACAGTCAAAATACAAGGCCACTGCCTTCTGGCTGAAGAAATAGGTGTTTAGAAACATGCAGATACAGGGTGAGATAGTAATTCAGTAGACAGACACCATTGCTTGCATAAATTGCAGCTTCCTAGAAACCAGAGGAGACAGAAAGGGCCTGCTCACATTGGTGAGGTTTTCTGCACGTGTCCAGATGCATACTGGTTTGAACAACAGAATTTGCAAAACATGGTGAATGTCACTGGGTTAGAACATAGAGTCTCAGACCAGTGTTAAAGTGGTTGACTATATTATCTGCTTTGAGTAAGTAGGCAAGAGTGGTCAGGTGGGGATGATTGATGTGGACAGAGTGGGAATTTGGGTGCTAGTTTAAGTGTAAAGTTAAATGTGGGAAAGACAAAAGGAAAGGAAAGTGGGAAAGACAGGAAAGAGAACAGCCTCCAGTGTGTAATGCCCTGCTCAAGTTTTCTGTACTACAGTTCAGGAGAATGTTAGACAGAGGTCAAAATTAAAGTACTGTGCTGTGGAAAGAAGCCCAAGAGAGGACAGTTCTTGTGTTTCACTTGTAGCTTCCACTTATAATCGCCAGGCCAGAAATATCACTCTCTCCCTTATGTCTGAATTTGGCCTCAAGCTCCTTCTCATGCCAGCACCATAGTCAGCCATTCACAATTCACTGATACTGACATAAGGGATACAATCTCTCTGCTCTCTCTGACTTAGGCCCAATTTATTGACATTAAAATGTGAGATAAAACCTCTTTGTTATCTCTGATTTAAGGTGCTGCCTGTGCAGGTGGGAGCTATTTATTTTCTATTTCCTTTTGCAATAATTTTGGTAACTAAAGATTATTCTCCTGTATTTTCTACTGATGCCAAAGTTTCCACTTCTGAAACTAACCAATATTATAATACGGGGCAGGGGGTATTATGAGTACACACCAGTTTTAAGAAAGATTATTTGAGAAGTTTATACAATTTATTCTCTAAATCAGCGGTTCTCAACCCGTGGGTTGTGACCACTTTTTAACAATGAAAATACATTGCGGCATTAGAAAGGTTGAGAGCCACTGCTCTAAATGGATAGTCAGCTTCACATAGAAACTCCCATTTATTGTACATCGTTCTTGGTGTCTGGCTCCATTCAAAGTACACAGCAGGTACATAATAAATACTTGTTGACTTAGTTGAATTTCAATCCTTTCATATAAGCCATTATGATTTAGCTAAAGAATGTTATAGCCTGTATTAAGGCTAATTAAAGCCAATAATTTGACTGACCTGTGTTGGTTCTAAAGCACTTAGTGGCAATAATACTGTTTTGCAAGATGGATATTTTACTGTTGAGCCTGTCTGGTTTGAGAGGCTCACTGTTTTATGGTCTGTGTGTGGTGATCATTTGGATGTAATGATCAAATGGGGGTTGCCCAAATTGATCATTATAACAGGATTCCACTGTAATTACATTTCCATAAATGATACTCAAATTCACTAGGGAAATCAACAACCCCTTGGTGTGCTTACTTCCAGCACTGATTACAAGTTCAGGTTCTATGGCACTTTCTAAACAAAAGGTAATTAAAATTTTACAACCTATAGTTAAGCCAAAATGAAAAGGCAGCTTTTTGTTCTAGATTCAAAACTACTGCTCTTTGTGGACAACATCAGAAAACAATTCAGTTTAGAAGAATAGGTAGATGTTTGAATCTTATATAAATTAATGCATGCATAGAAAGTTGGAGTCAGGTGATAGGTTCAAATCTATATTTTAAGTTTACTTCTATACTACTTTATCTTGAGTAATTCATTGATTCTTCTGAGCCTCAGTTTCCTCATCTTTAAACAGAAATAATATAATTTCCACCTCATTGGGTTTTTGAGATAATTAAATGTCCTGTTGTTTGTAAAGTGCTAGGCACACTGTTGGCTGGACATGTTAGTAAGTACTTGATATGTTTTATTTATTATTATTGTCAGCTAGTTATTTGTTTTTGTTTTTTACAGGTCAGCCATCATCCTTCCCTAGTGACACGATAAGAAACATTATATTTGTTTTTTTTTGCCTTAGAGTGAGTTGACTGTTTCCAACCACAAATATACCAATATCTGTTATCCTCAGTTTATTAATTCTTCTGATCTAGGGTTCTCTGACCTACCCTTTTGTCTTGGACATGTTGATTATGCCCATTTTCAGGCAGCGAGTTTGTCTACCATACCTTGGAAGATTAGTTTTAATATTCTATCAATTTTGGAAGGAGGGAGGTTCTTATCATCCTTAGGCACCTATCAGTATAAGTACGCAAAAGGTCACTGATGGTTCTAATGCATATTTCCATTTCCACAGCACATTCTCACACAGGATGTGGGGAGGCAGAGGAGTGGTTTTACTTCACTCTAAATACCATTATGCCATCAAAATAATGTTTAAGATAATGTTGCCAGATAGCTGTAAAGCATTGCATTTTAGTCTAGAAATTACTCCATGCAGCAGAAATTCAGCCAAAAAAAGTCATCCTCTCTAAATAGAAACAGACTAAGGGTAAATGTGGTATGTGTCATCCTGTACCACCCACATAGTCTGTACCCCAGAGGGCATCGTCAATGTTTATTGGTGGGCCATGGCACAAAATCCAAATTTCAATAAAAACCTCTTATGACACAAAAAGGATGGATTTTCCAATGTTCTCATATCCCACCTTATTTATTTATTTTTTATTAAGTAGAATGTTCAAAAAGGAATTTCTTCTTGTAGTAATCAAGAGTTAAAAATAATACATAGTAAAATCCTCTGCCCAGAGAGAACTCCTAGTATCTATTTTTCTCTAAAGTTTTTATTTCTGGGTTAGCTTAATAACAAGGAAAAGGGTAAGAGACAGAATATCTTTAGACAGTGACCTCTCAAACTGCGGGAACTCATCTTGAGTTAAACATACCTTAACTAGTTTTGTTAATTGAGAATAACTGCATAGGTAAACATTTTGTATAGAAGGGAAAAATTCTAATATTTCTATTACTTATAGCTTTTTTATTGCATATCTTTTCTTCTGGGTTCCATTCTTTCATAACTCTTGAGATTTTTACTTTTGTTTTGTTTTTATTTTTGACTCTGATTGTTGCTCCTCTCAGTAATTCTTTCGGCCTATTTTTTATTTACTTTTAAAAAACATATATTACTTTTAAACATTAGCATAGTATTTTTTTTCTGACTCTTACAGTCTATAATTAATAATTAAAATCCATAATGATTGACCCAAAGACAAAATTCTCCATTCTTGGACGTAGGTCAGTCATTCAGCACGTACCCATTGGATGTTTCCCATGTCCCTTGCTCTCTGCTAAATATTGGAATTTCAGGAGATAGAACAAGAGGGAATCTCAGAGTGGACAGAAAGAGTACCTGTGATATTCTTTATCTATTTTATATGTATGTGTATAAATTGTCCTGAGTTCTAGCTTACATTAGCTCCTATCACTGAACAAACACCAATATCAGCATCAGACTTTTTGGAGGGGTCCAGTCTAAATCACAATAGGTGAATTTTCTATAAATTCTCTGACTTATTGATACAGATATTATCTGCTTAAGATGAACATCTGAGGCAATCCCCTAGACAGTGGAATAAAGATAATATCAAAGTGTTTAATCACAATATATGTATACTGTAACAAATTTAAGAATCTTAAATCTTGCTTGATTGCAATTAATTTACATAATTGAACTTTTTTTTCATGCAGTGTGTTATGACACTAGACAGCTTTGAAAAGCAGCTAGAATAGTAAATTTTCTAGTTAACTTTTCATGTATTGTTTTTCAACCACCTTCAACCCCTTCCCAAGCCTAGATTGTTTTCCCATGACTGAATCAAATTTCATGCTGTTTTCTTGATCTTTGCTTGGACTTATTATCATATAGGGACCTTTTCTCCTTTATCCATTCATTGCAGGCTTTCTCAATCTCTCTCTCTCTCTCCCATGGATTCCCTGTGAGAAGAGTGCTTTATGTGAAAGGAATCAGACCATTGGGGGAATCAGGACATTCTGTAAGGTCAAAGTGCAAGTATTCCTACTTTTTATGATGCAAAATATTAAAAACTCTATTTATTGAGTGAACTGTACCAGGCACTGTGCCAATTGCTTCCGATTAATAAATGATTTAATTTTATATATATCAAGAGGTGAGTACTAGAGTCTTTGTTCCCTTATGAGATGAGAAAACAGATTGATGGCAAATTTACTTTGCTGAGTCACATGGCCAGAAATTGGTCACTAAGCTTTTGAACCCACATAGTCTGACTCCAGAACTGTCCTATAATAATAGTCCCTCCTACCAAAGCATGTTTCTATGCCAAGGTAATGAATAAATAGAGAAAAATTAGTGGAAGAAAATTTTAAAATGTGATGTATTAGAATTTATAGCAAAAGTAGAATATTTGACCAAAGCAACAGAGAAGAAGGTGGGTGACAGAAGAAAAGACAATGGGTGCAATAGAGTAACTTACATCCAGGTGTTGCACTAGAAGGAAAGGAAGCTCCCTCTGATAGTTTCTGTGCTCATAAAAGTATAGTGAGTTGTTCTTGGGGAAAAGAAAGAGGCAGGGAACATGAAAGTTTTGGAGAAAGACAACACAGCTGGTGCACTAGTCAATGTAGACTGTCATAACAAAATACTGGATGATTTAAATAACAGAGGTTTACTTTCTTACAGTTCTGGAGGCTGGAACTCAGAGATCAGAATGTCAGTATGGTTGGGTTTTGGTGAAGGCTTTCTTCCTAGCTGATAGGTGGGCTCCCTGTGTCTGTATAGTGCTCTGGTGTCTTTTTGGTTCACAACCAATAGTCTTATAGGGACACTAATGTCATTGTAAAGGTTTTACCTGAATGACGTCATCTAACATCTGAACCTAATTATCAGCCAGAGTCCTCCATCTCCCAATGCCATCCCTTTGGGCAGCAGTTCTCAACCTGTGGGTCATGATCCCTTTGTAATAATGAAAATACATTGCGGCATTAGGAAGGTTGAGAACCACTGGTATTGGGGGGTAGGGCTTTAATCCTAACTTCATGTGAATTTTGGAGGAACACAATTACATCTATAGTAGTAGAAAATAGCTGTCTTGGATGATAGAAGATCAAATTGAAGAAATAAGCACAAAGGCAGAACAAATTTACAAAGAAATGGAAAATATGAGCAAAATAATATGAGACATGGAAGAGAGATCTGGGACACCTAATGTGTGAATAATGTAATTACTAGGGTACAAAACAGAACAGATGAGAAATAATGAACAAAGAAATAATAGAGTACCAGTTCACTGAACTGAAGAAAAAACTTGAAATTTCTAAAAGGGCCATTGGGTTCCAAGCATAATTAACAAGACACACATACATACTGTGGTAAAGATCTGTAAACTTGAAAGTTGCAGGAAAAAAGAGCACAATATTTTTTAACTTCCAGAAACCCAACAGAAGACAAAAATAATGAAATCATATTTGGAAAACATTGAGAGGAAAATACAAAGCATCACTGTGAGTCCAGCAAAGCTATGTATCTTTAGGTAGTGAAAATATATAAGAATATATTCAGAGAAACTTAAAAGGAGTATTCACACCTAACAGTAGTTTATAATAGGAAGTTTCTAAAGGAAAGAAATACAAGGAAGCCAGAAGGGCAGTGTGGCAGACACCATGCTGTGGTTCCTGCACCCTATTTCCATGGGGAGGTGACTGAAGGTAGAGGGAGACCACACTACAGGTTCTCAGGAACGGGCCGGAAGAAGGAGTAGCAAGGAGCCCTGATGGCACTTGTAATCCTAGGGCAGCATCACAATGTGACAGGGTCTTCATAGGCTTGAGTTCCTGACTGACGTTGAGGAGAAGCAGCTTTACTCACCCTCATTTTAGACGTGGTGTAAGTGAGAAGTAAATTTTCGATAGGAAAATTTAATTCAGGTTAATTTGTTGCCTTAACCCACCTATTCTGGTTAAAACACAGGGCCCAGGATTGGGAAGCTCATAAGCAAAGATACTAGGAGACATGCAAGGGAATCTAAAGGAAGATTATTTGTAATGCTATATTAAAATTCTTTTTAATGTTTAATTTGTAGAGTTAAAAAAGTCAGAACTGAGCTGGGTGCAGTGGCTCACACCTGTAATCCTAGGACTCTGGGAGGTCCGCGCAGGTGGATCACTGGAGCTCATGAGTTTGAGACCAGCCTGAGAAAGAACAAGACCCTGTCTCTACTAAAACTAGAAAAACTGAAACAAGAGGATTGCTGGAGCCCAAGAGTTGGAGGTTGCTGTGAGCTATGATGACATCACAGCATTCTACACAGGACTATAGTTTGAGTCTCTGCCTAAAAAAAAAAAAAAAAAAAAAAGTTCAAACTGAGGTAGTGTTATAGCTAATCAACAAAACCCACACACGGCCTCTCCTTCCTGGCACCTAGCTAGGCTACATTTCTCCACCTCTCATGCTGTCATTCCTGGCCATGTAAATAGGAGATTCTTCTTGGCTTTTACCCCTTGCAGCTTCTTACAGTGATAATAACTTAACGGATGACCTTAGGAACCACATTTTTATTTATTTTTATTTTTTATTTTTTGTAGGGACAGAGTCTCACTTTATTGCCCTTGGTAGAGTGCCATGGTGTCACAGCTCACAGCAACCTCCAACTCCTGGGCTTAGGTGATTCTCTTGTCTCAGCCTCCTGAGTAGCTGGAACCACAGGCACCTGCTACAACGCCCAGCTATATTTTTGTTGCAGTTTGGCTGGGCCAAGTTTGAATACGCCACCCTCAGTATATGGGACCAGCACTCTATCCACTGAGCCACAGGTGCCACCAGGAACCACATTTTTAAAAGGGAAGAGCTACAATTTGGAAGCAATCTGAATCCTGAATTACTGCTTGAAGTGGCCAGTAATATCTTCTTAAACTTTTATTATGTTAATTCACAGGTATTTTTTGTGGTTTATCAGATAAAAATAGCTAAAGAATTTCTAATCTTTTTATAAATGTTTAGGGCATTTACAAAATCGACCATAATCTAATACCTAAAAGACTTTCAATAATTTTTTTTTTTAAGAAAAGTGGTTTGACATAGATCATTTTCTCTGACCAAAGTGCAATTAAATTGGAAATCAATAAGAAGGTTAACTAAAATAATGCATCTGTTAAATAAGAAATAAGACTTATGAATAACTTTTGGGTTAGAGCATAAATAGTATAGAAAATTCAAACCACAGTCTAAAAGATAATGAAATTAATCTTGTCCAAACTTGTACAATGTAGATAAAGAAGTAGTCAGAGGAAAATTTAGTTTTAAATGCTTAAATTCAAAAAGAAGAAATGTTGGAAATTAAAGAGGGAGATAATTAGAATTAGAAAAGAAACAACAAGATAAATCTAAAACTATAGTAGAAGAAATATAATAAAAACAGAATGTGATTGAAATAGAAAACAAATTTTAAAATGGTGATGGTGATATTACTAAAGACAGTGATGACGATATTACTAAAGACGATGATGACGATATTACTGAAGACATTGATGACGCTATTACTGAAGATGGTGATCATGATATTACTGAAGATGGTGATGATATTACTGTAAAGACATTGATGATGATTACTGAAAATTGTGATGATGATATTATTGAAGACGGTGATGATGATATTACTGAAGATGGTGATGATGATATTGCTGAAGACAGTGATGATGATATTACCGAAGATGGTGATGATGATATTACTGAAGACAGTGATGATGATATTACTAAAATACGATAAATGCTTGCTGTGTAATATATGAGGCACTAATTTAAGTGCTTTATCAGTGGTCTGCAACCTTTTTTGGCACTAAGCACCAGTTTCATGGGAGATGATTTTTTCATGGAAGGGAAGGGATGGTAGTGGGCAGATCTGACAAGAGTCAGAGCTCAGGCAGTGATGCCAGCAATGGGGAGTGGCTGTAAACACAGATGAAGCTGTCCTTCTGCTGCTGTTCACCTGTGTGCGGTCCAGGCACCTAACAGGCCATGGACCACATGGAGCATGGCCAGGGCATTGAGGACTGCAGTCTTAGATAATAATTTCTTTAATCTTACAAGCAACCTTATGAGTTTGATAATGTTACATCCCTTTTTACAAGAAAAAAAAACACTAAAATTTGAGACATGAAGTTTAGCAACAAAGTGAAAAGGTAATTCTCTAATAAAACTAATATAACAGAAAAACCTCTGGTGGGATAACACTTATGGTGCATCTTAGAAGGGTACAGGTGAAACTTACTAAATGCAGAATACAAATGTTTGCATACAATAACCAAGAAAATCCCATGAAGTTTACGTCAAACAGTTGGATGAAAATATTTCAGATTGTATATGAAGCCAGCACATTGTACCCCATGATTGTACTAATGTACAAAGCTAAGATGTAATAAAAAAATAAATAAAATAAAGAAAAAGAAACCATTCAAGAGAAAATGATAAAAGACATGAGTAAAGGAAAATTGGAATGAACAAATAGGTTAGAAATGCAAATAAAATAGCAACTCTAAAGACACTGTCAGTGAAAAATCAGCAAAAAACATCACTGAAGGAAGAACGGCTTTAGCTCTGCTACTGAGCTCAAATTCAGCATCTTGCAAGCTGAATAGCCTAATGCACCTCAACATTCTATCAGTCATCAATAGAATTCTGCATTATCTATGATTATGTGATTATAGTTTTCTATCATAATCATTATAATTATCTTAAAAATAAGATATATAATTTGATTTTATTGTTAATATCCACATGTTCAGTGTCAAATATAGGCAACCCATAACATTATTGGGAAGATTAAATAAAATAAGGAAAGCCCTTGACTGGCACAAGAGTAAGTGCTCAATGACAGGTGGCTTTCCACATACTAATCCTACTTTTCCCTCATATGTATGCATACACGTACACACACACACACACACACACATACACATATATGTATGGCAGGGAATACTAATTCTGTGATTAGCTCATCTGATGATCTTTTCTAAACATCAAAGTTGACAGAAAATTAGGATCTATGATTACTTCTGAAACCATTTCTTACTCTGAACAAAAATATTCCTCAAGATGTCTCAGGGAATAGTTTATTTCTCTTACATAAACTATCATTACCATTTCTCTTTCAGAAAATGAAACCATCATTTCCGGGAAGGAAATGGATGTAAATCCACGTCTTCCACCACACTCATCACATCTCACAGCTTTCTGCAATTCCGTCGCTCACGCTTCACTCTCAGGATTCAGATACAGCCATTGTGTAATTATATGTTTTTCAAGAGAAAATTGATGAGACTGTGAACACTCTGCACAATATCTTGTTTCCTCAGATAAAACACAACAATATTTTCTATTTCTACAGGCGACTTGAAAAGCTGGAGCAATCAGTACCAATCACTCCTCTCTCAGAAAGAACACACAACCCTGCTGCCCGGAGCGCACTGGTTCTTATCTCTGACCTTAGCAGCAAACACACACCGTCAAGTTCTAAGATGTTAGATGCAGATGAGCTGAATAGTTCTATCTTAGCGATGAAGAGCACTTAGCAGATTCAAAGTACTTTTACAGAAACTAACTCCTTTGACCCTCTCAGGCACAGAAGGTATTATTATCCCTGTGCTAGAGAAAGCAAAAAGCATATACACAGAAGAAGTAGCACCTTTCTCAAGCCCGCTTTACAAGTAAGTGGCAGATCAGGGCTGGCATCCTGGCATCTCTTCTCCTTAATAGTGTTTTTCAAAATTCATAATGGATGTACCTTTGGACAATGATGACTGGAGCTTTTCGAATTTTATAAAATGTGGGTTTGAATCTCAGCTCTTCCTTTTCCTGGCTATGCGATTATAGGCAGATTATTTAAATTCTTTATAATTTCATTTTCTCATTTGTAAAATGGGGTTAGTAATTGGGCATTGAGAGTTATGAAAAGGTTAAATGAGATAATATTTGCAGAATAGTGAGCACTTAATAAAACCTCAATGTTAGCTCTAATAATTTTCATAAGAAAAAATGTATTCTGTTATCTTTTAAGAATAATTCTCCATCTACATAGGAAATATTCAGTATATGATTCCAATTTCTGTTGAATAGAGATAGTCCTAGGAATAAAAAAAAAAAACTTTACTATTTGTAAAAATGGAATAAATTTCTTTTCCTGGGGTTCATAAAAAATGAAACACTTATCAAGTTGCACTTCAAATAATGTAGGTTTTTCCACACTCTCAAAAAGGCATATTTTCACAGACAAATGAGGCAAAATATGCCTTTTGTCATTCTAAAAACCCAAGTGGGACAGTTTCAGTGAAGGCCCATGAATATATATTTTTTTCTTAAATGATGAAAATAGTTTCTTCAAGACCATATCTATTTTATCTCTATATCTAGGCAAACTCTCTATATAGAAACCTAATCAGGAAAAAATGTAGGGCTGTATGTCACTTCAGAGCTTGGTAAATAGATGTTTTTCATTGATTTTGTACTGTCTCATCAAAGTGACTTGATATTTTGGCATCAGGTAGATAGACACAGCTTTTCAGAAGGCAAGAGAGAAATTATATTTCATCAAAGACAGGATATGGGGCTGGCAGATCTTAGGGTGAATGGCTCAAATATTTTACATTAGTGGCTTTTTTTTTTTTTTAGTTTTATTGATGACTGTATTTTAAAAGGTAATATGATATATACTGGCAATGTCAGCAAAAGAATAGAAGTAATTGCTTGTCAGGCAGCTCAGTGTAGCATAAATGTGACCATATTAAATGAGGTTTTCAATGTGTTTAATAATGAAAAATAAATCAAATAACCATTTTTTTCTAGAAAACAAACTATGGTAAGAGGCACCAAAATTAGCTTGAAAGGTTTGAATTTTATCCTTATACTTCTCAGAAATAGCAATTGATATAAGACCTATATAGTGTGTGTATTTTCAAAAAATTAAACAATAGTCTTTGCCCCAAAGTTCAAATGTTATATTTTCTGTAAATAAACTCAAAATAAATAAATTCAGAATAGAGAAATAAAATAGATAATGATTCTAGTTCAAACACCATTGCTAGAAATAAAAGAGAATTGTGCAAGGCTGTGACTTCAGATAGTATCAGGAACGATTCCCCTTTCTGGAGCATCGTGAGGATGACATCTGTCATTACCAGGCTGAGATCACAGTGAAAAGAATCATTGAGTCACCACTCAAGTGGTTCTCCATGCCAATCATTTTACTTCAATGTAAATGAATGAAAAACATATGGAAAGAAATTTAGTTCACAGAATGATTGAAGGCTTGTGGAAAGGTCCCCAGGAAAAGATCATCTTCATGCATCATAGTCCAAGAATCTTTGGTTTCAGACTTTATAGCTTCTAGGAGATTTCCCTACCCAAAGATATGGGACACAGAGTCCTATTGTTCCCATTATACCTTAAAGAGTGGCAACTTTAAGCTTGTACAGTTCTGTTCAAGTATTTTGCAGGACAAAGATCCTGGAAGACCTTATAGGAAGGGATTTCTGTGATCAGACACACCCATGAAGTGAGCAAATGTCTCTGAATCAGGACGGAAGGGTGCACTACAGGGTTCTTTTGGATCCCAGGGGGCAGATGACGGTGGTGGTGTTGGTGGAGAGATCTTGATTTTCTACCTCATTTCTGTGCCCTAGCAGACCGATTGAGAAGGTCTTTTCAGCTTCATCTCTCTTAATATTATGTTTCCCTCTTGAATAAGTTCTAGTTCTTTGGGTCACATTTAATAACAGAAATCTACCTGATCCAGTGCAAGCAGAGAGGAGAGAAATGAGCAAACCAGGAAGCAAGAAGCTTATGGGAGCCAGGGCACGGAAACGCTTCATCTCATAGATCTCTTCCTCTCAGCACATGTACTTGTGGAGTGAGAAACCCCCACATGTGCATCTCATTCGAGGGAGCCACTAATGTGTTAAATTGGCTTTTGCTATCATAGAAAAAGCAAGAGGTTGGGCTGCCCTGAGGCAAACACAAAGGTGATCCGGAAACAGATACTTTGAAGTTTTTGCAGCTGTTGATTCCAAGGAGTTAGAAGTTGAAACGCTTCCTGTTTGGAGGTTAACAAAATGTTTTACACATTTTGTCTAAAAGCCTAAAAATCTCAGCACTGTGGAAAAAATGTCATAAACCCATTTAATGTTAACTTGGTGAGCACATGAGGAGTTTCAGAGGCAGTTCCCCTGTAGTTCTATTTCTCTTATTTTTATGTATATTTCTTATACAAAAGCTGAGGCTCATTTACAAGGAATGTAAAGTAAAAGAGCAGGTTTTAGGCTCTAGGCTTTAGGCAAAACTAGGCTGGTTTGCAGATTTGATGTCTGCCACTTAGGTTTAGAATTAGATAGAAGAAGTTAGATAATGGTGAATGTTATAAATCATAGATTAAGTGTGCATGTGACTGCCAATGTATACAAGGTGGTCAGAAATAAAGTTAATTTGCTACCTGCCACAGTGAGAGTGGTAGCCTGCTTCTTGCACCTTTTCACATTACAGAAGTGAGCTTACACCCAAGGCAAAGCTGCAGCCCCTCACGTCTCCAGTCAAGCAACATGTACTCCACTGTGTCACTCTGGTCCAACTTTCATCACCTCTTTACACAGCGGAAAGAAATGGTCATTTCTAAACCAAAAATGTCTGGTAGCCTCTCCACCTCCTTTACTGTTTTTAAGAAAGAAATAATCAAACTGGACCAGCTTTAGTGGAGAAAACCTCTCTTGTTGCACCCCTTGGTCAGGAATATATGTAGCACACAGTTCTCAGATCCAGAGTATGGGGTGTGACAAGCAGATCTGAAAGAACAAGAACTGAGTTGACCACTTACTAGAGAAGTTGTCATCTACATTTTATTTTCTATTACCAGGGAAGAGATATTAATATAGACAGAAATAGTCCATATTCTTTTATTTTGAAACTCCAAGCCTTTTTCAACTCTCAAGGAGAGCACTATTTTGTTTTTAATATGGCCACACAAAACAAAGGGTAATATAGACAATAGTTTTGAAAGGGGTTTGTAGCTGAGAGGGCACTGAGTCAACAGCTATCAGCTGTGCTGATTTGGCCATCATGCTTCCTGTGACTCTCTTGCTCTTCTGAAGATAATACTTCTGTCTTGATTCATGCTAGCCATGCTAGGTTATTTGTGGAAACCCAGGAGCAAGGGAAACGATGCTTCTAATTCCTTATGTGATCTGTGGGGTTGTTCTAATGACAAAAGCAACAAGACTGAGAAATTTTGAGATGATTTATTATGGCTTCATTCTTATAAACCATATATTACCATGTCAGATTCCCATATGGTGCTATCTTCTGCATAAAAACAGTCAAAATCATAAACAACAATAAATACTTATCAGATAACTAAAATGTGTGAGATGCAGGACTGTGCCCATGTGATTTACTGTGCATTTCAGCAGCTGCTCTTTATAGAGTATTGTGCTGTGCTTACCAAATGGAAGTTGGGGTTAGAAGGCCCTGGACTCAATCCCAACTGTGCTCCCTACCACCCACATGACTTAACCTCTCTTGCCTGGATTTATTTCTTTAATCTTCATGTGCAACTAATGAAATCTTCTTCATAGGATTGTTGTGAGGATTCATATAGGATCTCGTAGTCCTTAGTATATAGCACACATTTGACAGTATTATTAATTATCATTATTTGTTTTTTACTTTTTACAACAACTCTGTGTAGGAAACAAGTAGGCAAATGGGCTAGATATTATGTTGGCAGTTCTGAAATTCAAGAAACTTAAGGTAAGTTATCCATGCTTACTACTTAAGCTTCTTTAGCTACATTTAATGATAAAAAAAGTTATTTCTTTGTGTGCACAAAAAACAAACAAACAAAAAGATATGTGGGAAGATTCTAGAACTGGGAACTAAAATGCCGTTGGAGTGAGGGCAGAGCTGGGTGGTCACCCCTTTTGTCTTCTCTGTCCTTCTTTAGTCATCAGATTGTGACTTACAAAAGGCCTCATCACCTCTCAGAACAAGACCTCATTTTCTGATCCTCCCCGCACATAGCTAGGGGACATCCACAGCCAACAGACTACTAGCAAAATGTGTCCGGTGTTCAATAATCAGGAAATGTTCATCAAGTGAGATGGTTCACCCCTTTTGTCTCACTCTTGTCTGCAATAAAAACACAATGGCTGGAGCTCCAACAGTCTCTTGGACCATGAAATGACCTTGGAATCTGAGCCATATGTCAAAGTAATGAGAAAAGAAGAACCTAAGTCTCTGGTGCTGTGGACCATTACATCAATCCTACATTACATCAGTTTTGAAATTAAAATGGAAATGTATTATCATGGTGAAGCCATTATTATTTGGGGGTTATCTGCTACTTGTATGCAACCAAATTTAATCCTAACTAGTTTTACCAGCATCATCCAAAGACAAATATGTACTAAGCCCCTGTGATATACTAAGTATAGTGCTGGACTTTGAGGTCACACACAGTGTTATATAGTTCTGAGGGATTTTCTAGCTAGGAAAAAAAATACACATAAATTAAACAAGATGAATTGTGTAGCACAAATATCCAAAGATAACAGAGATACAAGCTTCATAATACTAATGCACGCTGGGATTTATTGAATGGAACTTATAGGTAGGGAAATGGTTGAGCCATGTTCCAGGATGCCTTATTAGATGTATGTTTAGGCCCAGCATGTCTAGGCTGTGAGTGCCATGAGAAGCATCCCAGGAAGAGACCCATACCCTGCATGTGCTACACTTTGTGGGGTCAGAGGCTCAAGAGCAAAGAAGGTCCCTGGATGAATAAATAGAATTATAAAGGAAGAACTTTCAGAGTTCAGCAGATGACACCAGCCTGTGATCCATGACTGCACAGCTCCCAGGCTACCTGGCTTGGCCAGTGGGTCTCACAAGGCACCTCTTTGGTTCAGGTGACACCATTGTAGGTTTCCCCAGAGTTCTAAGAGGAGGAGACCAAGAAATGGTATGAACAACAGTGGGGAGGGAAGTTGGACCAAACAGATGGGGGAAGGTTGGACCATGCATTTTGTAGTTTTATTTAGTAAGATGTATAAAACTCACTACTTGCCAATCATCAATTCATTTAATATTCATAATAACTTCATGAGGTAGGTGCTACTAGTATTGCCATTTTAGAAATGAAGGAACTAAGGTACAGATATGTTGGTAAGTGTGTAAAGTCATCCAGCTAACGTCCAGTGGGGTGAGGATGGGCATCCAGGCAGCCAGGCCCAAGGTTCCCCCAGCCCTCTTCATCATCATGCCATGTGGAGTCTCCCGAAGGCCGTCTCTCAGAGAAAACAGCTGCCACTAACTGATGCATGTGTTGCGTGCAGCAGCTAGATGCCCTATACACATTATTTCATTTGATCTTTATAGGAATTCCAGGAAGGAGATGTTATCATTAGCCCCATTTCATAGATGAGTAAACCACAGACCAGAAAAGTTAAGTTCTTCACCCTCTGGGATAGTGGCTTTAAAATGAATGAATGAGGATTCTAACCTTGTTCTTTAAGACTCCAGAGCATCTATTAATAATATCTGGACCCATGACAACATGTACAGGATGGATTAAGGAAGAGAGGGAAGGGGTGATTAATGTAATTCAAACTGAGTGGAGGAAGGAACTTGAATCTAAACGTGGGAGATCCAGGGGCAATGAGACCCCATGCATTCCTGTATCATTAATACAATAATTTAGTTTTCTTCCTTAAAGGGTATGTTTTATTCATTAGTATAAATTGCATTGCACGGGGCCGTTAATGCAAGGAGGCGGTTCCAACTTCAGGAGATCTAAAATTAACAAAGACCCCTTCTGAAGTTTAGCTTGGGGAATTTAAATTTATACCCCCCAGCTGGATTGGAAAAATATAAAAACCAAACTGCTGGGTTAGCCTTGGAATCCTCGCATTGCCCACCAAGAAGCATACGTTCTGAGTGAGTGTTGAGCGCAGCAGGAAATATCATTACAGACCTGGACTCCAGATTTCTACCAGAAAATGCGAAGCATCTGGCAGTTTTGAAAGGTAATCTTTCCAGATTTACTTTCCTATAAACTATACTCCACTATAGCACCAGAAATCATGGGGGAAGATTGTTTTTAATATAGTGGTTCAGAGAAAAGCACAGGGAGACTTAAATGAAGGCAGCACTTCATCTCCAGGCCTTGATTAGCAAAAATAGCAACCCCAGACCTTCCTCATTTGTTAAGAACAGTGGGCTCACTTGGGTAGTCTGAAGACATTTCCCAATGCCTCCCATGTAGCATGTTAATTTCCAGGGAATTCTGTAGGGTGCCTCTTTTCTGAAGCAATTGGCCATTGATTACCCATTAGTTTGGTGGTTGTTATTTTTCTCTACAGGAAGCTAACTGAAGTTTCAAATTATCTTCCACGACTTTGCTGTGAGCACAACAGCACCAAGTTCCTTTTTTATTAGTTGGAAAGACAGGTTTCTGTGTTTTTAGGTTTCCTTTTTGTTTATTTTTTGCTTTTTTGTTTGTTTTGTTTCATTTTAAATTATATTGCCAGCTTTAAATCCATGTGAATTGAAGGGAAACACACTGTCTTCTGTTTTCTTTCTCTCTTTTTTTAAAAATAAATATGGATTGAGCTTTTGCCTGAACAATTGAGAAAAGATTTTTCATAGCTTTCATTACACTGCTAACATTTCTTGGATGATTTCTCTCAGTGTTAAGACCTATTTCAAACAAGAGAAGTTCAAAGCATAGGTTAATCTTGGAGGGGGAAGCAGGTAAGATGAAAACTAGAGGAAAACAAGATAGCTTGAGAAATTCTCAGTGATCAATATATCCCGTGTTTATCAACATAATGAAATGGAAACCAGAGAGTTTTTTAAAAAGACATCTTGGAAGAAGTCATTTGTAGCAGAATGCATGCTGTGAAATGTTTGCACCGTATGAGAGAAATAAAAGTCACGCTGAAAATATACACTTACGTTATCATGATTGTTAGACAACACTGCATTATCATTTTTCCAAAAGCAGAGCATGAATTCGGATCTTAATTACAATGAAAGCAAATGAGTAAAAAGTTTATTTCCTATTGTTGTTTGTTTGTAATTGATAGTGTGACAAATAATTGTACAGCTATTATGTATGGCAGATAAGCAACTTGGGTAGAAAGCTTGCCCTACATGGCAACCAAACAGCTGTTTATCATTGGCCTAATTATCAAATTAATGAGATGCTAATTTCTATATTCATAAGGCATGCATGAGCAAGTACTAGTGTATGCAAAACAGGGTGTAGTGACAAACTTAATAAAGAAAATAGCGAGGTATCGGTAGATAAATACAAATGATTTTAAAAGTGAGGACTTGGTTTGTTGGGAAATTGCACAACTGCATGCGGCACACCAGCCATCTATAGCGTTCAATGCGTAAGCCGCACTGGCAGCAGCCGCCTTTCCCCAGCAGTCGGATTCAGCTCCCACCGTGTCCACAGAACTCCTATTACAGCCGCTCCATGGGGGCAGAATCACACGCTGGGCAGATTTGCCGATGGCTGTTTCAATCCCTATGGGATAGTGGTGCCAGGCTTCCAATTTCCCCAGCACAAGATGAGATCCCCCCTTTTTAGGAAATTAATATTATCAGGAAAAGCCTCTAACAACACTGCAATGCTACCACGTGCTTTTCACCCCTCTTCCCAGACAACAGTGCCCCCATGGGTAAAGTTTGTACAACACCCAGCCTAGGTTTGGTGTTTCCTTACTGACTTGGAGAGTGCTACCATTACTTAAAATGATAAGGATGATAACATCAAGAGTAGTAATCCTTAAGTTTGTTTAAGTAGTAAACCTAAACAGCAAAACACAGAACAAAATTCAAATTTTGTATTTCATGTGTACAGTAGCAGGAAGACAAATGATTTGGAGGGAGAAGAGGTGAAGTAGAATTGCAAACGTTTGAAGTGGTGGAAAAATGCAGACTTATGCCCTCCTGTCACAGAACATAAGGTCACAAATGAGGTGCTTTGGGTGCAACTGATCTACCCTCGGGAGGTTAGGTGCCTTGGGGACGCACTTGGACTTTTTGGTATGGACAGTATTATTCAAGAGAAAAAAAGTAGCAAATAAAAACAGCAAGCAAAACTCTCAAAGCAGAGCTACATAGCCTGCCTGTCAACTGACCTGTCTTCATTTTTTAGGGTGGCCACAGGCAGGACATATTCAACAGTTTACAGAAAATGCAGGACAGACTAGAGAAGACGGCACCAAGAATGTGGATAGTGTGTGTGATTTTTTTAGAACTTGATATATGGCAATCCTGATTGAGGGGTGCGGAGTTGCCAAGTGTAAAGTTCATTTCCCAAACTGAGATCCTGCCATAGGTGCTGAGTGGATGAAGGTGCAGACACAGACGCAGAGTGGAATCAGGTCCGTGGCCCCTCGTAAGATGCTCCCAGTCACATCTGAATCTCTGTCATTGAAAGCATCCCGTTTCAGCGGCTAGTTCTTCATTCCGGTGGCATTATTATTAAAGATAACTCCATCTTCCATGTTATGTTTATCACATGTTAATTTATTAGAATTTTGCATTCAACCTGAGTGTTCAGCTTGCATGTAAGTCAATCTCATTAACAGCCCAAGGTAGAGCCATTGTTTGTTAAAGAGCGAGACTAGGACTCTGAACCTGTGTTCATTCATGTCTTCCCACTTCAAAGTCAAGCTGAAACAATGATCAGAGTGTCTAACTGGCAAGCTTTGTAAATATGCTTATAACAGGCAAAACAGGAGCGTCTGGCATCTGACACGATTAAAAATGGGACCTTCTGATTCTCCTGGACACCGTGGTAATTGGGCATGTGTTTCCAATGATTAAGAATACAATCCATCACTTTAACCCCAAATTTCTGCTATTAAGAGCACCTCATTTTCTAGCATAAATTTTTCTTCATCATTCACGGGGACTTAATCTTCTAGAGAATTCAACTCACTCACTTTAACAAACATTTATAGAAAACTCATTACATAGTTGAAATCTCAGACCGCAGGGTCACAGGTTATGAGGGAGTGTCCTTGGCCATGAAAGATCGGGGCCAATTCCCAGGTTAATCAAGTGTGGTAGGAGCAAACACTGCAGTAAAAATTACACAGCAGAGCTCATTACATTGATCACATTCAGCTAATTATAAAATAATTTTATTTCCTTGATTTGGGTCAAAATGGCCTTCGTGAATTGTCATAGAGGTGTTTTAATTCTCACTGCTTTTTTAGAAGCTGGGTCATGAGTACCAGTGATTTACAGAAATGAAGCAGAGTTGACTTGGGTTTTGAGAGGGGACGGAACACACAGCCCTGGTCTAGCCTGAGGTTCTCGAACTCTGGTGTGTATTGAATTCACAGGAAGCTTCTCAAAAACACGGCTCCTCGGGAGGTACGAAGGACAAATCTCTGGTTTCTTGCTTCAGAGTTTCCAAAAGAAGGACACGAGCACCTTCATTCTTAACAAACTTCATAGTAAACTTAACCTTACTGAAGTCTGAAATTCCTTCAGCAATTCTTCGAATCCATGAAGACCAAACGTGTTTGTCTCATGAAGTTCTGAATCTTCAGTGCCAAGAGCATCGTTGGCATTTAGTAAGTGTTCTTGCATTCATTAACTAATGAAAAAGTGATCCTCAGGAAAGTATTGAATACTAGAGATATGGAATAAAGAGGAAGATGCAATCAAAGCAGATGAAGGTTCCTTATTTAGGTAAAAACCCCAGGAAAAGCAAAATGAGAATGCAGCTGGGAGCAAAGAAGTTCCCTGCACATCAGGCCAAACCAAGTTAAAAAAAAAATCCACGTGGTCTTCACAGGACTAAGCCTGTACAAAACCCACCATGCTTGACCACGCAGGCTCTCACCCCAGCCGCCTGATTTCCTCAGGCACTTTATTCACATTTGCATATCTCTGGAATCAGCATGCCCCCCACATGTGATGCATTTTACCATTTCCAGTGCCCTGGACCGAACGCTCCTTTTTCCTTCCTCCAAGCAGCTTTGGTGTTTGTTCTTAGCCAGTCACCTGAGGGCATTGTCAAGCCAAGACCACTTCAATTTAAATCCTCTAAGAATTTCTGGACTGCAAATTCAGATTGCCTACCTGTAAAAGAGGCAGACAGCCATTCAAATGTGCAGGGGAGGTATTTTCCCCCTTCTTCTTTCTTCCATTCACTGTCAATGTTTGAAACATGCACATTTTCTTAACTGTTCTGGATGTTGGGTTGAATTCTTATACACCCATGCAGGGAGGGGTTGGGATGGATTATGCAGGAATCAGCTGTGAGAATTGCCCTATCTCTCCGCTTCTCAGTCCCCACCCCATCTTCAGTAGAACATTTAATGTCATTGTATCTTATAGTCAAGGGCATTTTATATGTCATAAAACATAGGTTCTTTCTACTGGGATTAGGGTTGAGTCTGTAGGGACAATAATGACAATGTCTATATCAGCTGAAAGGAAGCGGCGGTTAAAAAAACTAAAAAAGAAAATTCAGATCCTGATAACTCCTTTTGATTCTGTAATGTCCTGGAAATGGAGACAATGATCTTTCAATTTCATAAGGCACTTTGGGTTATCCTTGTGCTATTTGCCACATTTATAGATTCTTTGCCAGATCAACCTTTTAGTCTCTTGCTGTGATGTTCGCCACACATCACGTGCTCATCTACAGCTGCCTGAACTCCATGGTGTAGAATACATCTGTCGAAACCCTCCTTGATCCAGCTCAGCACCCAAAACAAAAATGCTTCCTCACATCAGCTTTTAAGAGGTACCCAGTGATCACTTCTGTACAACATGGGGGAATTATTCATGGTTTCTAGGCAAATATTTTCATAAAATCTTAATATTTGCCCCAACATTTTAAAAATGCTGCTATCGTATTATTGATGCAGTTCTTAGGATCACATAGATTTCTGTGTTTTGTTTTGGTCTGGTTTTCCCACTAAAGAAACTGCTGCTATGAATTCTTGCTTTAAATAAAACCAGTTTCTGTATTTTTCTTTTTTCTTTTTTTTAAAGAGCACAAAATGCATTGTGATGATGGCTGGATTGTTAATTCTCTGGCTTAGCTCATACGCTAGTCATTCTCCCTCTCTCAACAAGAAAAACCAATTTTTTGTGGCGTGTTCTGGATTTCAGTTTGCATTTTTTTGTTTGTTTGTTTTTTGGCTTAGTCTTTGTTACTCTACTGTCACTCACATTTACCTTTCTTTGCCGCTAGTTTTCTTTTTTCCTCAAAACTTGAATTTCACATTTATGTTTTTTTTTTCTTCTTGATGTGTATGAGGTGAGGGCCCCATAAAATTCTGTGGCCCTGCAGCTGTCTCCTAAAACTACTTTGAAGTGCCCTTGGCTCCACCCACTTCTTCCTCACCAGCTGCCAGCCCAGAGGAGTCTGGGAAGCAACTTGGAGAGCCTATTCCAATTGTCAAGAAAGCAAACTGTGAAGGAAGGATGAACAGAGTTATCAGTTCCACATAACTCCAGTTTCTCCAGGAAATGGTAATCCTATTATGTTAGATAAGCCCAATCTACACGTTCCAATGTAGGGATAATCAGTTGAACTCTTCAAATTCCCCTAGTAACCTGAAAGGTAACTGGTCCTTCTGTTTATCCGTCTCCTTTCTTTCTCTTATTTTCCTATCTTTCTACCTTTCTTTCTTTTATTTGTTCTTTAACTCAAATTCCCTGACTTGAACTCATTGGGTATCATTTTTCAGTAATGCTGATGATAAATTTCTGACTGTCACCCTTAACTATGTATCACACTTTCTAGAGACGGCTGGCATGTCAAAACGCATTTATTTGCCCATGGCCATCACTTCCCAAACTCTGCACCTGTTAGATTTTATAATGAAGCAAGACAAGAAACATGTTTGCAAGTTTGCACTTGCTCTTTCTAGTCCAGTGGTTCTCAACCTGTGGGTTGTGACCCACAGGAACTGTATTAAAGGGCCGCAGCATTAGGAAAGTTGAGAACCACTGTTCTAGCCTAATAATTGTCATCATAAGAATCTTGCTAAATTTCAGCAATAACTAACATGTCATAATTGTGTTCAGACCTAGTATCAGACATATTCAAAATTCTTTACTTGGATTTTCTCATTGAATTCTATGAGGCAGATACTGTGGTTATATATCTGCATTTTATAGATAAGAAGAGTGAACTCCAGAGAAAGTAAATAATATTGCCAAAGTCACAGAATACTAAATTTGGGGTTAGAATCTTCATATAAATGTCCTGATACTTGGAAACATTTTAGTCAAATAAATGGAAAATCCGAAGTAACATATACATAGAACTTCACTGAAATAAAGAGGAAGAAAAGAATTGACTGTAACAAAATGTATAGAGTTTAAGGAACTTAAAAATAAAGAGAGCTTCATTATCTTCAGCTGTACTATTCCATCTCCAGAATCAGAAATAGCTCTGTGGCAATGTAGGCTGGATATCATTCGTTGGAAACACATGCCTAAAGTAAGGTTAATGATTTCTGCTGAGAGGCACACTTGGCTATTCAGAACCTATTTGTTAGAATGTTTTCCATTGCAGTGAATGCCTGGTACTATCTCACTGGTGCTTCTTGAATCAGTGTTTGCCAACATTTTAAAGTACTTTGACCCCCACTGTACCTTCCCATGAGTAGCCTCTGGAATCCTTCTTTTTTTCTCAAGTAGTTTCTGCTGTACATTCATTCAATAGCATTCCCTGGGGCATTTGCTGCATAGCCAATGGTGCCATCTTGACCTTTACTCATCACAGACTGAGTAACACGTATGATTTTCTTGGAGTTTTCTTTCGGCCTCTTCCCAACTCATCTCTTCTATATCCATCATTGAGTCCTCTGAGTTCTTCAAACCTATCATCTTTTTCTCTGTCTATTTTTACTCTAGCACAATTCTGTATTCCTAGAGCAAAATATCTACCTCTCTCTTAGGCCAATTCCCAAAGTTCTCCACTTCTGGGCCTTTCTTACGCTTTTTTGATAACACCAGTTCTTTCTCCTTCTGCATGTGCTTGTGAGGCCTCATAGAAATAGTTTCACTTGGTGAGTCCATCCCTCTCTGGGTTTTGCTAAGTTAACCAGCTCTGCAAATAGATGGTTCCCTAGGGCATTCCTAGATCAAGAATTAAGACTGTAAAATCCAATTGGGATTATATACCCACCAGGAGTTTTGAAACTGTATGATTTACTTTGTTGGTAAAAAGACTTCGTTTGTCACTATTTTTTACAGAGCCACCTAGGTAGCATGTGAAGGTCAGTGTTCATCCCTCTCCTATTTTACCAGCTCTTAGGTGTTTTCATAGCCAGAAACTCCTAAATTCCTGAACTATTTCAATTTATTTCACCAACAATAAGCATGTTACATGTCCCTGCTTCTCAATCCTCACATATAACCTTACATATAATCATATTTGCTTTGATTTATAAAACTATACAAATTTCCCATTCAAATACAGAGGAGAAGAATTAAGCAGACTTCATAATTCCAGTACACAGGAGGCCGAGGTATGTAGACTGCCTGAGCTCAAAGGTTTGAGACCAGTGTGAGCCTGAGCAAGACCTCGTCTTTGAAAATAGTCAGGTATTGTGGTGGGGCACCTGTAATCCCAGGTACTCAGGAGGCTGAGGCAAGAGAATTGCTTAAGCCCAGGAGTTTAAGGTTGCTGTGAGCTATGACACTAAGGCATTCTAGCAAGGGTGACAAACTAAGACTCTGCCTCAAAAAACAAAAAAAAAAAAAACAAAAAAAAAAAAAGAAAGAAAGAAAGAAAAGAAAAAAGAAAAAGAATTAAGCAGACCTCAGATAGAAGAAACCAAGTTTTTCTATTTCTAGATGTTGCCAAAATCTTTAGTACAATAAGCAAGAAAAAGAGGAAAGAATCAGAATCAACCACTTGGACTCAAACAAACAAAAGAAAAATTAAAAGGTTTTTTTTTTTTTAAGTTTAAATGTCCCCAAATAAAACAAAATATTAAAAAATAATCTTTTTCCTGTGATGGTTATATAACTTCTGGGAATAATGGTCATGTGCCTGAAATGTAATAGGTGATCAATAAATATTCATTCTATGAGTGAGCCCAAATTCCTAAAGGACTACTCTTAGTAGATAGATGAGAGAGAGATAGATAGATAGATAGATAGATAGATAGATAGATAGATAGATGATAGATCCATAGATGGATGATAGATAGATAGATAGATAGATAGATAGATAGATAGATAGATAGATAGAAGATAGATGGATGATAGATGATAGATACAGACGTAGCTACATAGATGATAGAGGACATAGATAGATAGACAGACAGACAGACAGACAGATAAATGGGAAAGGGGCCACATCATGCACGGGCACTTTGCTACAAGAAGGAAATGCAGAAGGTGAGTAGAGAGGCTCCTTGCAGGGCTATCGCCTGAGGCCTGTGCCTGTCAGACAAGGACTCTGTGGCCAGGAGGGCTGTGTATCCTGAGCGTGAGGTGACTGGGTAGATGGGGGATGAAACAAATAGGAGCAGCTGTGATGAGGAAAAGGCTTTCAGGGGAATTTTAAGGCAGTTTTCCTATGGGAAGAACTCTGTAAATATTTTATAAAATTTTATACCAGACCTCCAAGGAAACTCATAATAAAAGTCAGTTATTCCCTAAGGATTTTGGAAGTCATTTTATGTAATTTTGAAGAAACACCACACTTTGACGGGCCCCACACTAGCTCAAATTTATTTATGCTTCCTATCATCCCTGGTGACTTTATCACAATACTTCCTCATGTTAGGACATTCTCCACACAGAATGTAATAGGTGTCCTCAGTTAGGATGCAGAAATGCAGGCTGGGGTCCGGCTAGCAGATGTCTTGCTCTGACCATGAAACTTGCTTCCCTTAGCATGACCAGTCCTGGAGGAGCTGGCCCAGTGGTGCATGGGTTAGAGCAACTAATGGGTTGAATCGCATCAAAGATGAATGAAATAGATGGATGACGAGATCCCAAATTGAAATAGCTGCTTGCTTTGGCAGGTTGGAGAACACTGGCTACATGACACCGAGAAATTCAGCTGATTCTGGCAGTTGATGGTTTAAGGGTTGGGCTTGCTAGCTAGGTTTCTGGGTCAGGGCAGCAGACTTAAGAAAAAGAGGAAAGTTCTGATTGGTTTTCTGGTTGCAGTCAACTAAAATCTATTAAGGTTTGAGCACTGTGCTCAGAAAATGGGTTAGGAAAAGGAAGCTGGCCTGTTGCTGCCACCATCACTCTGCAGAGTAGGCTAGGCTATTGGTCCCCTCGGGAATTCTGACTGATTCCTGTTGGTTTGAACATTTATTCCAATGCACTGGTAGGAGGAGTCAAACAGAACAAGTCTGGATCATTCGTGAGTAACCTATAGCTGCTTCTTTCAATCTAAAACTAGAAAATAAATATAAGTGTAATTTTAATTTAAAAATCTCATTTAGAAATTAGAAATAGAATTTTGTAATTTTTTTAAATAGAAAATACCTCTGTTTTTCTTCTTTGGCTGTAATCTAGGGTACTACTTTCCATTAAGATTTATATATACACAGTGGCAGATTCAATAAGCAGATGAGATTTTAGACCTATCAAATGTTTAAACACAGGTGAAGAAGAGGTGACTATTAGATAATTTACTAGAGTTCAAAAAAAGGATGGTGCTCAGTTGTAAAAACAGGGCAGGAAAGAATAGAGTGATGTTATCAAGGTTGGGACACTGAGGTGAGGTTCATCTAGAAACAACTTGATTCTGAGCATGGGTCTTTATTTCCTACCACAGGGAACATTCGTTCTTGGTATATGAAGATGCTGTTGAGACTTCTGGTTCCCAGATTGAGGCCCACTGGAAACAGTAATGGTGAAGACCTTACCACAACATTTAGTAGACCATATTGGCATTTTAATAGATGCTGTGATAAGTTACATCAAATTCACATCGACAAAATGAAGTGGTGGTTTGGAAACATAAACAGATGATTTGCCTTGCTTTTGTGTTAATGTATGTAAGTCTGTTAATTCCCAGGTGTCCTGGAGGAATAATATTTCTTATCAATTTCTAAATTGCTATGTGATGGGTAGACTTTCAAAAAGCTTTGTGAAAGTAAATAAACCCTGAAATGAAGTGTTAATTTTGAGTAGACACCACTAATCTAATTTTACTGCAAAGAAACATTGGCTGGAGTCTTTCATAGCTTTAAATCCCCTCCAAGTCTCCCAGCATCTCTTAGCTAAATGCCAGGGCCTCCGCTGACCTCTGGCTGGATCTGAGCCTTCTGATGTTTGGCAACACTCAAGCTGCTGCAACTATGTGCTCCCAGGTGCCTCCCCTTCCTCTGAACTGAAGGATGCTGAGGGATGTTAAGGCTATCTTTATGACAGCATAAGACTCCTTGTCATGGGGATAAAATTCAGTGGACTTTTATAGCAGCAGCTGCAATGCTAGAATTGAGAGAAATAATTCTCCAGGTAATCACAAAAGAAAAAAGGGAAAAGGATAAAAAGAAGAAAGAGAAACAAATATATTACTTTCCAGCAAAGTATCTAGAGGGAGAGGGGGAGGGCTGAGAACCAGCACTTACTGTGCTGTGACTGTGGCTTCGAGGTTTCCACTAAGCCCAGAAAAGGAGAACCGCAGGCAGGCAGATGTGGGTGTCACAGCCAAGAGATGCTGTCACCAGCAATACTGCCAACTCTCTGGTCTCCAGGGCCAAAATCGTAGAAGTGATTTTCCAGACTAAAAAAATCTAAAGCGGTATAGGTAAATAAGCATATTGGGTATTCCAACATCTTTGGTAACTGAAGGCAGTGTAATGGAAAACAATAATAATAAATCTTTGGAAAAAAACAGGTTTCCATATCTGTTACACTGTGTAAATTTGTCAGGCAGAAGAACAGTCTTTACAGTAAGGAGAGTGGCGAGCCCAGACGATAATGATTGTGGACATCCTTTACGGAGCCAGAATTATCACAAAAGGAAAGCATGTGGCAAGGAGGCAGCATTATTTCATAGATGTTGTCTGTGAAATGAATTCTTTTTTCCAGAAATTATCAGGAAGGTTGAATTCCTCTGATCCCTTTTGGAGCAAGAGTGGAAATTACCTCCCTGATAGGCAACATGCTGAAAGGAAGTGGGATTATTCGTTTTAGGCGTCTCTGACTTTAACGTGGATGGTGATCCCGATTGCTTTGAATGGATTCAGGCAGATAATGCACATTCTCCACTGGAAGCAGAAACACACACATACCCATTAGCATGATTTTCACACAGCTTGTCAATTTTTCCCTTCCGTTTGAGGCACGTCTACGGAAGTGTCACATGCCCCTCACTCTGGTCTCCCGGAGGTTCCCTCTGCCTGCTCACAGTCGGAACCAGTGTAGATTGGTCTATAAAGAGATCTTGGTCTACACATCTATAGCGTCAAAAAATTATGTTTGACTCTATTTTTAAGTGTTAAAGTCCTTCTTGATTCACAAATAATAGTGCTTAGCACCTTCTCTAAGTACCGGCCAAGGTCACTTCTTCCTCTTTTGTGCACTGTTCAATCCTGAGCATTTCAGATCCCCCCCTGGGACTCTGGTGGATTGGGAAGGGACGCACAGTGGGAGGTCTCTGCCCCATGTCCCAGAAGTCAGCTTACTGCCTGGATCCTGAGCTCTCTATGTTCTAGGGCTTCTGAGCCCATCCTTTATTTTTAAATATTTGACTTGTTCATGGAGACCAAGTGCCTGCTGGCTTCCCAGCAGCTCTCTATGTCCTAGATTCTGGCCCCTCTTTGCTCCCAAAAGGGTATTGCGCAGCTGGCTGGACAGTACTTCACCCATTTCAGGAACCAAACTATACCGACAAACATCCTAAATTAACAAACTTTGTTTTTGGTAACCCACCTCCACATATCATCATAGTAAAAATTCAATTATTATAGTAATTCTTTAGCTTATAGTCAAACTTCTTAAATACCACGTTGATTCTCCCTGAAAGCTAATTAAGTGTACATTTAAAGGGTTATATTTACTTTCATCTATGGCAATTTTCCATTTTCCATGGCTTAGATTTCTTTGTTCCTAGAATTTAATGTATGTGTTTCTGATCATGGTAACATTTATGTATCTAGTTTTGACTCCAGAAGATGTCCCATTTCATTGAAATAACTCATACACAAACGTGACTTCCTTATAAGGGAAGGGATAAAGCCCTATAGACTTACTTGTTAGGTATTTCTCTACCCAAAGTGTTTCTATAGAGCTGTCTGAAAATTCCCCAGGGATTAGGTCTATCATAAAAACTCAGGAATAGGTCTATCATATGTCCTCTATACAGGAATTCTTCTCTTGTCTGCATTCCCCCTTCTTTGATACTGACAAGGTAAGGAGGTCAGTACTCTCACTAAATCATTGGTGATTACTGTTGCTCTCTCCTCTCTGCTTTAGTAGGTTCCTACATTGGGGGACACTGCTTTTCTCCTTTAATACCAAGTCTCCAATGCTAGTAATTTGGATGAGGGATGAGGTGTATCCATCCTGTTCAACTAGATGAATGTATCACCATTCTCAGTTAATGATCATAGAGGGAAGATGAGGATATCTCTTGGAGATAGTATGACAAGTCCCATCGGTTTATGTTATATCCACATTATACAAACTGTTCCATGAAGATTGATTATAAAATAATCAGAATGCAGTTGGATAACATACAAAAGGAATCTTAGGAAAGTGATGTGATCTAAAAATGTAATTTTAGAAGTTATTAAAATATAAATGGCAATTAAATTCATGAAAGTGGATAATCTAGTCCTTGAAGTTTCTAGTACAAGAAGAAACATCTAATGAATAGCCAGTCATTGATAATCTGGAATGCACACCGTTCCAAGATCCAATTGGAGTAAGAGAAAAGGCAGCAGAGGAGAGAACATGATTATTTATTGGGTGTTAGGGAAACACATGAGCAGTTAAAAATGATTCTCAAGTTTTGAATATGGGTTATTTGTATCCACTGGTGACTAGTATGTGTTTGTAAGATTATTTGCATAGCTAAATTCCATTTTGACAGGAACCAATATGGAGAAAAATGTTTGCTATAATAGGATTATTTCTAAGCCCAGGTCAATGGCCTAGAGCATTAATGCCCTGTTGATCTCAGTGCAACACAATTCTCTACTATGAATTATTTACTATAACGACTTTCCCCAGTCCTTGTCTATAGTAGAGTTCTCTAATTTTAATGGGAAATAAACCCATAAGAATACAAACTGTTCTATGAAGGTTGATTTAAGTTAAAAAAAAAATAGAAAAAAGCATTCTCCAGAGTCATAGTGGTTTATCCAATGTGAAATGTGTTGTGTTCAGCTGGAAAGCTAAGGTGGGCTCTGGGATGTGCATTTGAATGGAGCTAATGAATTTCCTCCGTGCAGTCCAGCTTGGGGAGAATCGGAGAAGGCAGCTTAATAAAGCATGCAGTAGAACTGCCCTCTCTGGCTCTCCAGATTATAATAGCGGAGCACGGTACTGTCCCTTTTTCTCTAAGTATATTCTTGGTTGTCTGTTACTGTGATTTCTTATCCTTTGATCATCTCATGTTCTTCTCTGTCCTCCATTCCTTCCTTCAGGCCTTCCCCTTCTCTGCCTCTTTACCGCCCTCCCTGCCTTGGTTCTTGTTTCTCTTTAATTGAGACTCATAACACAGTGACGATCTGAAGAGAAGCTCAGTGTGGCTTACCAATTCTTCCCCAGCACACTGTTCTCAGAAGGCCCAGTGCTGTGCAGTCTCCTGCTAAGAGCTGTGAAGCGGAGCCTCTGTTGACTTGATAAAGAAGGACCCGACTTTGTACAAGAAATTGTGTTTTGGATCTTTCTTATTTTCATTTGCTTGTTTATCGCTTTGGCTCATTTTTTCTGAGCTCTTTGTTCCTTCTGCATTTTATTTGAGCCTGGGGAGATGGGAGGCAATTTCCCCACTCAGATGTTTTGTTCTGGCTGTGCTTGCTGTTCAGCACTTAATTCTGGTCACTTCAACTGTCTTTGAAAGAGCCTTTCTATAAGATCCTGAAAAGGTGGCCTGCATTGGTATTCAACCGGGGTGGCAGAAATCCTAAGGACACAATGTAGGAATCTGCCTTTTTAAGGGTCTTTGCTGATCACTAGGCATATTAACACCAGAGAATTTCCCTCTGAAAGTGTCTTATTGGAAGAGAAATAATCACATATACTTCCTCTTCCTCCTGTCAGTGCCCTTCAGAATCAATTCATAAATAAGGCCATAAGCTTTCTGAGTGGGGCAATCATACCTTTTGTTTCTTTGCATCTTAGAGAAAGCATCTGCAATCATGGAACAGGTGTGGACAAATCAACACCACCTCAGTTACAAGTCTGTCTGCATGATCCCATTCTGGAGAAGAAGCTCATCAATCTTTCTGAGCCTTAGTTCATCCATCTTATAGAAATATAATACTCAGAAGATAGTTATGAGCATTAGTGCCCTGGCTAGTTAGTATAAAATGAAATGGATCTGTGAAGCACACAGTGGAAAACCTGATGCATAGTTGGAACTTCTGAAAATGTTATTACTCTGACTTTTGCCTTCTGTGAGACTTAGTTTTCCCATTTATAAAATTGAAATTTTATACTTGTATTATATATTGATGAGAAGATAAGAACAGGAAAGGATGGGAAAACACCCAAAGCTTTGCTTGCCATATGTAGTTACTATTATCCTATAAGGTATATTTCATTACATCAGTAAATCAAACTAGATCCATCACATACTTACTGAGTGCCTATAATGTAAAAAAAGAAGCATTCTGCTAGGTGAGCTCATGGATTCAAAATTAAAATCTCAGGGTTCTTGAACTCCAGGAGCTCACAATTGAGTGAATAACACGAATAAGTACAGGTGTGATTCTAGTAGAAGGTAGCCTAAGGTCTGCACTGTCTGTTCAGTAGTTACAAACCGAAAGCTACTAGAGTTGTTTTAGGAAGGGAAAGAAATTAATTCTGACTAGGAGATTGGAACATTTCTCCATTTAATGCTGGTTGAATTTAAAAGGGAAAATAAAATTAAGGAAAACCCCATCTCTGTTTCTTTAATATGTTTGGGATGGCTTTAATTACTCAGAGGAGAGAAAGCACATGTACAGTGGAACCTTGATTAACTGGAACACTTGGGATTGAGATAATGGGATTTTCTTGTTTTGTTTTGTTTTTTCATCAAGAGCAAAGAACCCATGTTTTGTCATTGCTATTCCTACCTCCCAATACAGCACTACTGATCAGCTATTAAATAGTCATGGGGGTGGAGCCGCTCAGAATTGGGTGAGACATTCCATTTGTGGTCAGCTAGAGCTGGAAGGTGAAAAACTTCAAGGTCAGGGGACTGACTGGCCAAGGGAGTAGCAGCCTTCCTCACTATTATAAAGCCTCTCCAACAATATGTGATCACCCCAAAACTAGTCAACTATTTTGTTGAATTAATATAGGTTCAACAATGGTAGACCCTGTTGCAGATATGAATGATTCCTAATATATAATTCTTGATTTCAAGAGCTCATTATCTTATAGATTTAAAGACATATTAACTTACGAAAATAAAAAGAAAACAATGTAAGGAAGTATGTAACTATCTGGAAAAAATTGAGTGCTATAAAAGTTAAAAGATGAAAGAAATATTTTGAATTGGAATAGATTAACATGATTGAGTCAGAATACATTTCTTTGGATCGAAAAGATGATAAAAGGAAACAAGTATTTTGGAAATACTGAGAAGTTTACAGTATACAGAGTGGTTTGAATTTGAAGAAATGGGAAAACAAAAAGACAAATCTGGCAGTTTTTATAAGTATCTAATGTCACTTAATACTTCTCAGATGACTGAATTCTAGAGTTCTCATTTTGAAGGCCATCATCGTTGATTAACATAAAGCAGCCCCAAATGAAGTACAACCTAGGAATTAAGAGCATGGGATTCGGAATCTAAAGCCCAGGGTTAAGTAATAGCTTTGGCAATTATTGTCTTGGGGGACTTAGGCAACTTAGTTAAACTTCTAAACCAGGGTTTCCTGAACTGTAATGTGATAACAAAAATAGTATCTAATTTATTCTTACTAACTCTTATTTGGCACAATGCCTAGAACACTAAGGATCACATAGAATCACTAAGTACCTGTTAACAGCAATTATCATTATCAGAGAGTCTTAGAGTTTGGACAAAATTTGCAGAATTTATACAGACCATTTGAAATGCCTAGACAATTTTATTTAACATGAATTCTGGGTATATGCTTTTTTAATTTTTTAATTCTTCTAGTTTTGAATGAATTAGATCCTGCTTTTTAGGATTTCATGATGGTGCAGTGACTGCTGTAGATGTGGCATTGCCCACCCCTTCGCCTGTCTGATCAGTGATGTCACACAATTTCCAAGTGAACCTCCTGTTTCCTGTGTCTCCCTGTGTGAGGCCATTCCATAGGTCTGGAGTTGACTTGCACAAGCATACCAGCAGTTCAAGCCAGGAAGAATCCCTTGGAGTGACCCTTGACTCATGAGAAAAGGGAATGTTTGAATAAGAACCCCAGCTTTCTGTCCTTTCATGAAGTGTACCAGAAATTCTATTCAATGACCCCCTGTGTGAATGGATATCAGTTTCTCAAAAGAGTAATCTACTCATAAAAGATTTTATAATTTTTTTCTTTTCCATGTCTAACTTCCTCACTTTCACATTTTGCCTACAATTCCAGTTTTCAGTTTATTGCCTCTTAATTCCAAATCTACCCTTTAATCCCTGCTCTGTGATAATGGAGCTGGGCCCTATAAAATTTCTCCCTAGCTAGCTAACATGATGTAAGCTTTTTAGCAAAGGATTCCAGAGAGACACACTGTAAAGGAAGTGGAGTTTGTCCTGATTTCAACATGTTCCTCTAGGCAAGCTGCAGAAACACATGAAGCTTCCATGGCACCTGGCAGCCAATAGTTTTTGACAGCTCCTGCTGCCACAGGCCTCAGAGAGTTGTGAGGTAAAGTTTTTCCAGGGCAGCACCTTCCATGAGTGATTTTCCATGATAGCCCTGACAGAAAATTCATAGCAAACTGGTATTGGTGCAAAAAATATCTCTGGGTGGATAGCTTCCCTTGGCAGCTTTAAATCATCTGTACAGCCTCAATGAATATACCGAGCCACAGCTGAATTCTTTTAAGCAAGGTCTGGATCTTAGTTCTGGTGAGGGTGTGTGTGTGTGTGTGTCTGTGTCTGTGGGACAGAATAGCAGAGGACCTTCGTTTTGCACACTATCTCAGCCTTAGTGACAGTGGTGCACCTTATATGTGCTAATTCTATAATCTGTGTCTAAAGATAGCTATGAGCATTAACTTATAATTTATGAAAATTAAACAATGATATGAAGAAACATGTAATTGGTTGAGAGTAAATGAGTGTTATAGGCATTAGGAGATAAAAAAAAATTGGTTTGGGATACATTAATAGGATAGAGTCTGAATACATTGATTTGAAGCACAGAGATGTTATGTGTATAAGTATATAAGTAAAGAGCAAGTATCTCTTGACCTTTTACTCCAGTCTTATAGTTATACTTTTTTTGTTGTTTTTAAGACAGAGTTTTACTCTGTTGCTTCAGGTAGAGTGCAGTAGCATCATCATAGCTCACTCCTGGGCTCTTTTGACTCTCCTATCTCAGCTTTCTGAATAGCTAGGACCACATGGGCATACCACCACACCTGGCTATTTTTTTTTTTTTTAGTAGTATGATGTAATAGCAGAGATCCTCTACTACAGAACCTTCCTTTTGGATTCTATCTTAGCCTTCAAGAGAATATTTCTCTTGCTCAGGCTGGAACTTCTAACCTTAAGTGATCCTCTTGCATTGGCCTCTTGGAGTGCTAGGATTATGGGCATGAGCCATGATGACTGGCTATTAATACTTCTTAAAATGAAATCTTTTCAAATTTCTAGTTAGTTTCTTTGGCCTAACTGGACCCATATTTATACAGCTCCGAAAATAAATTAGTTGCTCCTGAATCTCTATCTCATAGTCTGTTTTTCAGGGAATCCAATTTGAAATTGTTGGTTTTGGTAGAAGCATTAGAAAGCAGACTCTCTAGATGAGAATCTGGAATTGTTTGCTGACCAGATGGAAAAAAGGGTCTTATTTCTGGTGTGAAATGGAATGTGATAAGCTGGCATGATGTAGCATCACAAGTATATGGATTATTATTTGTGGTAAATTGTGAGGAAGAATAGGGAAGAGACAGCTCTGCCTTGTAATAGCTCTACCTCACTGGTTCCCAAAGTGTAGTGTCTGGACCACCAGCATTAGCATCATATGGGAACTTGGTAGAAATACCAATTCTTGGGCCTTATCCAAGACTTACTGAATAAGAAACCCAAGAACTGAGGTCCAGAAATCTATGCTTTGAAAAGCTTTCTAGGTGATTCTGATGCAGTGTAAAGATTAAGAGCCAATTCTGTGTAACTTGAAAAATATGATGATAAATGTAAGAATTGGGAGGCAGATTGATTTTTTTTATAAGTGACATAAAAGCCTTAGAAAACAAAAAAAATGGCAGCTTTGGGTCAAACAACTCTGTTCTAAGGGTTGTAGATGCAGAAAGCTTTTATGGCTGTGTTTGAGACTTTCTCCTTCCTGCTACAGATGAACCATCTGATTATAAAAGGAATGTAATTACTAATAACTCTAAATTCATATCTCCTGCCAAAGTTAGAGCCATAGTAGAGAAGAAATGAGAGTTCACAACCTCAGACAAGACACTTAAAGGGTAGATGTGCTTGAGGACTATCAACACCCATGTTATGGATTGAATGTTTATGTCCCCTCCAAAATTCATGTGTTAAAGTCCAAATTCCCAGTGTGTTTGGAGGATCAGCCTTTGTAGGCTAATTAGGTCATGAGTGTGAAGCCCTCAAAAATATTATTAGTGCACTTTTGAGAAGAGACAGTAGAGCTTTCTCTATGTCTCTGCTCCATACCAGGTGAAGCTACAGTGAGAAGTTCATTATCTGCAAACCAGGAAACATGTCCTCACAAGACACTAGCTGTGTCAGAGCCTTGATCTTGAACTTCCCACCTCCAGAGCTGTGAGAAATAAATGTCTGTTATTTAAACCACCCAGTTTATAATATTTTTGTTCTATCAGTCTAAGCAGACTCCCTTCATCCCTCATGAGTGCCATAGAAAAGCACTGGTCTTTCTTGGAGACCATTCAAAAGTCTCAGGTGATGTCAATGCCTAACAGAAGATGTTTGTTCTCTTCTATCTCTGTGTGCTGGCTCCTCCCAATAAATTCAGATCACTAGGATCAAGCTTTCCCCTTACCTAATTGGAGAAATTCTGTTGCTTGCATGGATTATTCACCAAAATAACTGAAAAACATTTTTAACAATTAATAGCATTTATGAAGGTGATCCCCCAGTATATTAGACTGAGAAGTGTCAAAATATAAATAAGACAGGGGAGACTCATTAAAAGTAGAGGTACCTTCTGGAACTTATCCTCAGATGGACTTGGAATAGGGCTTTGAAGCTTAGAGACAAAAATAGCTACAATAAGTGAGATAGAAATGCCAGAATCATATGGGCAGAGTTTTGAGGATGGTAACAGAAGATTCAAACTTGTGGACCTACTGTAATGGACACTATGTGTTCAGATCTTTGTGTCTTACACCAATGCCCACTAGAAAGTGCCTACTGCAGAGGACACACTGGACAACCAACCAGACACAATGATTCAACCAGTAGATGTCAGCCATGCATGCTGGTGTTTGTACAATGTGTCCATGAACAGAATATCCACAATAGAAAGAGGCCATGCATGGACCCAACTGCTTGCACTCCCTTTCACTAAGCCTGATGAGCATCCAGAGACCTTCACTGGATCCTTAATGATACATTTTTAAAAGTACCATCCCTTAAAGAGACCAATCAACAGTTAATTACTTCAAAATCCACAGAGAGAGAAACCTAGACCAATAAAATTATAGATCAGGAATCAGGGATAAGGGGCATCCAAAAATGTAGGAAAGAAAGGAAATCATGAGGATCTATTATTACTTTGAGGTTGACTACTGCAAATGGGACGGTACTGAAAAATCCCCACTGACCTGCCCATTGTGGGAAATTAAGTTCAGTGTATGGAGAACCCTACATGTACGGAATTTGTATTTTGTTTCTAGAAGAATGAAAAGAAAACTCACCAGATGATATGATGATATAATCAGATGTATAATTTGTATTAATAATCTGCACCCCCAAAGAGCCTAATACACACACAACACATACACACAAACACATGTACATACACACAAATAAATATATTTCAGAAGGTCAGAGACTAAAAATAAAAAAAAATCAAACTGTTGGATAACACTTTCTTGAATACCTGCATTAATCAATTTATTTTTCTGATGGCCATTTCCACAAAGTATAATACAATTACAAGTTTTAGGGCTCTTGCTAAAACAATATTATTAAAATATAGTTAAAATCTTTTTAATGCTTACCATGTAGCAGTGCTAAAAACATTCCTGTGGGGTAAGTACTACTATTATTTCTATTTTAGGGAAAGGAAACTGAGGCTTAGAGAGGTTGCTATTTATGTAAGATCAGTGAGGAAAGAGCAGAGTCAGAGATTCAACCCAATGTCTACCTGGCACTGAAATTTATGCTTTTAATAATGGTCCCGTGTTTGTTCAAAATTTGTTCCAAAAGAGGTGATGAAAAAACCACAGCACTTTGGTAATTTTACTTTAATTATCTATGCTGTCTTTTGAAGTTGCAAGTCTCAGATTGTGAGCATAGGTACTTTGATTTTAAAAGGGTCACAAAGGGAAAGCCTTATTTCTGTTATCCTATCTTCAGCATTTCAGTTAATTGCCGATAATCCAAATTGAGGCTCTTGGCTGCTGCAGCTTACATTAATGATTAAATGAAGTATAATAAACACAAATTTAGCTGTCTATAGTGTTTGAGGAGTAATGAAAGATATTATATTGCTTCTAAAGTAAAAGATCTAAAATACAGTATTGCAAACCAAAATGTTAATTTATTTTTAAGAAGAGGTTTAGACTTCGAAGTAAGAAAATATTTCAGTGAGCCATGATAGAGTTACATGTGTAATAAGGGAACTGTCAAGTTCATAGTTAGCCTGCCTATATAATGTAAATCAAGAGTTGAGAAGTATTTTATTCTAAATTGCTTTTTAAGTCTGTGAATGCCTATTGGTTTATACGCAAGATTTATGCCAACATATTCTTTCCATCTTCATTTTCTGTGAAGGGAATATTAATGTTTGACTGCCTCCATAATCATGGAAGTAGAAATTTTCTGTGGTGCGCAGCTAATCTTTGGTTATTCATCCTAGCAGTAAATGAGTTTCTACTTGAGAAAGGAACACTTTTTTTACACTGCCTGTGGGACTGCAAACTAACATAACCTTTTTGGAAGTAAGTATGGAGAATCCTCAAAGAACTCAAACTAGACCCCCCATTTGATCCTTCAATCCCATTAACTGGGCATTTACCCAGAAGAAAACAAATCCTTTTACCATAAGGACACTTGCACTAGACTGTTTATTGCAGCTAAATTTACAATTGCCAAAATGTGGAAACAGCCCAAATGCCCACCAACCCTGGAATGGATTAACAAGCTGTGGTATATGTATACCATGGAATACTATCCAGCCATTAAAAAAGATGGAGACTTTACATCTTTTGTATTAACCTGGATGGAAGTAGGACACATTATTCTCAGTAAAGCATCACAAGATTGAAGAAGCAAGAATCCCATGTACTCAATTTTGATATGAGGACAATTAATGATCTAGTACATGGTGGCAGGGTGGAGGAAGGTGAGAGCAGAGAGAAGGAAAGAAGGAGTGGGTGGGAAGTCATGGTGTGTGATACATCTTTTGGGTTTAGGAAACAATTCTAAGAGGGACTTTACCTAACAAATGGAATCAATGTATCCTGGTTCTTTGTACCCTCCACGAATCCGCAACAATAATTAAAAAAACAACCTTTATTTACCTTTTGTTAAAATTATGGAGAGCAGGGGGACATAGGCTTCACAGGATATCAGCTGCAGTCAACCATATTGAGTAACATTTCACATTTAAGTAGTAGAAGGCACAATTAGTCAATTATTTGAATTTTAAAAAATAAAAGTACTAGATTTCTGAAATTTATGGTAGGTTTTGCCCAAATGTAAATGGAAAGACAATTGCCTGAAAATTATTACATAGCATTATAGTTTTTAGCATGTTAACTTCCATGTGAGTTGTATTTAACTTACACTAGTTCTGAGCCTGGGGCTTCATGAAGCACATATAACTCACACCTCTTGCACAATGACTGTCGCACTAGAAAAGAATTATTTTTCCTTGGGGCCACGTTGTTTTATTACATCAATAGACATGTCAGTTATATATTCTTCACAAGTCTTTGGGCTTAAAACCATCATGAGTTAAATACAACTCATGTGGCAGTTAATGTGCTTAACTTAATAAAATACTATGGCCCAAAGGAAATTTTTTTTTTCGACTGTGGCAGTGTATTAGAAATATTAGAGAAGACACTTGTTTCCAAATGTTTGAAATAAGGACTCTCTTGCCAAATCAGATCTTAAAGTAGTAAGATATTAATATTATGAGCTTTTTTTTAGAAAACTAAAAGGAAACACTATAAGGTTTCATTTATAATTGATAAAAGAAATAAAATCTAAACAATGAAATGGGGAAAACTCATCACCAATGAAATAACCTTAAAGCCTCAGTATCAACCTTAGCTTGGGAGTCACTTTCAGTCAATTATAGAAATTATAGCAATGCAAGAAAAAAAAAAGAAAAGCTGTAAAGTTTCCAGATTCTATAGAATTATCACCTCTGTATTTAGTTAGGGCTTGAAAATTTTTGCTTCAATGTACAAATAAGATCTATTTGTCTATATCACAGTCTATGTATTTCATGAAGGCAATTAATAAACAATGCACAGTAGAGGATAAACGTGTATATGGATAACAGATAAAGTTATCTAGAGTATAATCATATAAATATATTATGAATGCATATATATGAATATAATTAATTGAAGTTCTGATATGAAGTCTCTATTCTCCTCACTGAGTGGTTTGTGGTTGTTTTTTTATTTGCTTGTTTATTTTTTTGTTTGTAGTTACAGACTGGGTTTCTCTTTGCCTTTTACTATTCAGATTCTCCAGAAATTCTTTACTCTGTCATCTGATGTTTTTTTCTATAAATTTCTATGCCAGTATATCACTTTTTTTCCTTTTAAAGTCTTTTTCCTATTTGCAGAAATTTCTGTACCTCTCCATTCAGAACTTCTCAAGGTGAACTTTAAAAGTAATGATTATCATCTATGTTGAATTTTTTTCTTTTCCAAGTGGTCTTGAAATTGACAGATGCTGGTTCTTATCATTGAGATAGCTTCTCTTTTTATGGAGTGATGCTCTGTTTAATAATAAAAGTGATGATGATGATGATGATGATGATGGTTGTGGCTGCCATTTATTTAGAGACTCCACCAAATTTCAGGAACTATACTTGGTAATTTACAAGAATTATCTCATTTAAATCTCACAAAAGCTATGCAAAATCGTTTTTATGTTCACTTTACATTCAAGTAAACTGACTAAACAATTTGCTTGCATAGGATCCCAAAACAAGTGTCAGACTCCATTGCTCTTCTGTGAAGCTACATTGACTTCTTATATTCTCTGTGGATCTATCAGTCCCGTCTCTGTACTGTGCCTTGTGCTACAGCAATGGGAAGATTCTAATGAGAATACTTCTTTGAAGGAAAATGCAATTATTGTTTAGAATCTGAGCTGAAAAATATTACCTTATTGAGTAGTAACATGGCATTTCTTTACTGAGCAGTCCATCATGGCATTTCTTAGATAAGATAATTAAACAACCTCCTAACTATATCAACCTTAACTTTATTATGCCATACTCAGTACTATGCAAGATGAGCAGCTCGGCAGCAGGCCTGGGAAATGACAAAAGAGCAGGAACAAAGCTAACCAGGGTTAAGGTCTGGCCTCCGGGGAGCGGTACCAACTCAGCTTTATTTTAATCAGTTTCCTGCTTCTAATAGGATTATCTCCAGTAAGTGTGGTAGAGAGTCTTTAGGTAAATCAAGATGAGATACAGAACAATGATTCTAAAGCCATCAAACCAGGTTGAAAGATATTCTAAATTCTTGGCTGGAATTATGTAGGTCAGGGTCCAATCAGTTGAGGAATGAACAAGAATGTATGCCAGAATAAGTGAGATTCCCACCAAATTAACCAATTCCCACCAATTAGTGCAGGCCTCCAAGGCCAAAAATAAATCAAAAAATAAATTGAAGAAACTCATTAAGTAAAAACAGTGTTACTGATGAAGGACAAACCTCAGTAGACATATAAAAAAGTCAAATGACTCACTTTCCATGTACCTTCTAACAGGGTTAGAGCCATGAGACTAATTTCAGGTCATAGATGACTTCTGAAACCTGTGGTTGGAGAAGATTCAGTATCTATGTTGAGATAGGAGTGTGGGCTGAAGATCTTGAATAGGAATTCTAGATCTGCTTTTCACTCACTGTGTGATAATGTGCAAGTTGCTTAACTACTCTATGACCCAATTTCCTCAATTATAAAATGGTAATAATGGTCATACTCACCTCATAAATTATTATAGTGTAATAAAGTAAGGCAAAGAAGAAAAAAAAAGAATAGCATTTACTAATACATGGGTATTACTCTTTACCAGTTACATGGGTAATTGGTCCAAATAACCTCTACTAAGCCTTTAAACATTAAGAAGCTCTGTAGAAGTCAAATCACCAAAAGGCACTTTCAGAAATTGTACTAAGCTCAGAGGAACCATCCAGAATTATTTTTCTAGCCCTCATCTCACCATTATCATCCCAATTAAATTCAGTATCACCATCCATCAATAGGATATATTTATATACATAGTGTGCCTTCTATGATCTTACCCTCACACTTGCATCTCCTTTCACTTGCAAATAGTATTCATAGAAACACATTCTCATGTAAATCCAGGTTAAAAATATCCATTTCTTCCATTTTCATGTCTTTCATTTCTACATCTTACTTGTTCTACATCTATAATATTTCTTATATCTCTTCTCTTTTTATTTAACGGTTGACATCCTTATTATCATCTCAGTTGTCTACTGTAACTTGTTACAAATTGGATTTTTTGGGTCTCCAAATTACTTCCCTGTGGTATTTCCCATCTGCCATCTTAATCATATGAAAACATGTGTAATAAAGTATTTCTTCTACCTAGACATTATCCTTTATTGCCTATTAAATGAAGTATGTATGTCAGCCTGGCATATATGGTCCTTCTCAAATTGACCTGAATATATAGTTTTTAAAAAAATTTTATCCATTTTGTCAATATGTTTTTTTCCTTTCTTTTTTTTTT
>CAUYRH010094819.1:0-24144 GCA_963574655.1 Perodicticus potto
CCAAGTAGCTGGGACTACAGGCGCCCGCCACAACGCCCGGCCATTTTTTGGTTGCAGCCGTCATTGTTGTTTGGCGGGCCCGGGCTGGATTCGAACCCGCCAGCTCAGGTGTACATGGCTGGCGCCTTAGCCCGCTGAGCCACAGGCGCCGAGCCACTGGTCCTTGAGTTTGCACGGCCAGGTTTCCGCTCCCTCCAGCTCAGTGTCCTGTGTCCCTGGAGCTCCTTTCTTTGACTCAGCAGTTCTTCAAAGAGACCTACTCTCACTCCCCTTGCTCACTTGCTGCCAGCTCAGCTCCTACTTGAGAGAAACTTCGAGTGTCTGTCACTTTCTCCCTCCTCCCCATGGTGGGTTGTCAGCACTCCCTGGGTTTCATCTCAAGATTCACACCGCATGAGAATGAGAGGCTCCTGGGGGCCAGAGAGTCTGTCTGCTCCCCATCTTCCTCCCTCCTCGGGCTGGGCTGCCCCCTGGTGGGGCACAGGCCCTCGGCCCTCATTCTCTGTGAACACCTGCTCCCTGGGCCAGAGTTGAGCCCATCTTTCTGCTTCTCTCTCTCTCTCTCTCTTTTTTTTCTCTCAAAACCCTTTTGGACTTTAAGGTGGAAAAAAATCTTTGCTTTTACATCCTATATCAGCTATTGACAAGAAAAAAATGCTGTCTAAGAAAATTCCAAAACGCAATAGACTAAAACAACAATCATATTTTTCTCACCAATCTGTAAATCAGCTAATGTTTGAGTGGGTCCCTCCTGGGACCAGGGAGTGAGCGCCGGCATGTCCCTTTCTGGCAGAGACACAGAGAGCAAGCCCCTGTCACAAGCACTGTCCTTACATGACCTCTAGCTGATTGATTGATGTACTGGAAGGTCTGCATAAAGGAATTTGGGGAAATCATTTGTTCACTCAAAAGTATTTAAGTGGGACCAGGTTCGATGGCTCATGCCTGCAATCCTAGCACCCTGGGAGCCCAAGGCGAGTGGATCACCTGAGCTTAGGAGTTGAAAATCAGCCTTACCAAGAGTGAGACCCTGTCTCTACTAAAAATAGAAAAAACTATCCAGGCATCATGGTGGGTACCTGTAGTTCCAGCTACGTGGGAGGCGGAGGTAAGAGGATCACTTGAGCCCAGGAGTTTGAGGTTGCTGTGAGCTACAATGATGCCGCAGCACTCTACCTAGGATGTAAAAATGAGTCTGACTCAAAAAAAAAAGGGTGTATGTTACATGCTCACGTGTGCCAGATGGTAGAGATAGAACAATGGATAAAAGAAAATTCCCTTCCCCTGTGAATCACATAGTCTAATGGCCATAGACCAAAAAATGAGAAAACAATTGTATAATATAAAGGTTAGCTGGCAATAAGAGCTGTGCAGGAAAGTAAGGGCCAGGGGCTGAGAGTATCAAGACAGCCAGGGAAGTCCTCTCTGAAGTGAGAAGGGGAGCCACATAGTCATCAGCTGGGAAAGACTTCCAGGAGAAGCAAATGGCAAGGCCAAGGCTGTGGGGCAGAGGCATGCTTTGCTCACTCAAGGACACCAAGAAAACCAGTGTGGCTGGAATACAGTGGTCAGGGGACAGGGTGGGAGGAGATGGAAGAAGCCAGAGGGTTAGCTGGCGGCCAGATTGTACAGGTGTGAGTCCTGATGGAGAGACCGCGTGTTATCCCGAGGAGGTGGGAAGCAGCAGGAGGCTTTGAACCATAAGTGACATGACCTGATTTGTATCTTAGAAAGTTCATTCCAGCTGCTGGATCCTGTATTAACTACAGAAGGGTGGGCAGATGGAGGGTCAGCATGGCCCCAAGAGACCAGTTAAAATAGTTGTAGAGGTGTTTGCAATCTATGGGCAGCACTGTCCAATCTATAGCCACATGCAGATTATTTGAGGGCTGTTTTGCTTATCTGTGGTGTTGGGTTTCGTGAAAAGTGTGCACGGAGCTTTTCTTATGCTCATCAGCTTTCGTAGTGTTTTCATATTTAATGAGCAGCGCAAGACAACTCTTGTTTTTCCTATTTGCACCAGCCAAGGAAAAAGGTTAGATATCCCTTTGCCAAAGCAACAGCAGTGACAGTGATGGAGAAATATTGGGGGCAGGAATACATTGAGGTCAGAGCCCATAGTTGGATGTGGTGGGTGAAAGAAAGATGTCAGAGATGATTTCTCAAGGGACTGGGCTGAAGAACTGGCACAAGGGGCAGCTCTGCAGTGCAGGAATCTCTCTTGTGCCAGACACTGTTTACCACAGTGAGAGTCACTGAGAGAAAAGTAGTTTAGAGACTGGGGAATAAAAATTAAGACTTCCATTTGGGACACATTCACGCCTCTCCCATTGACGCTGGACACTGTGGTTCATGGTAGAAACTAAGCACCACCCGTGGGAAGTCTCCCACCTCCTATCTTCATACCCCTTCCCTCCTTGGCCAGATGGATGTCTCAGGCTGACCAAGACTTGAGTCATTACAAGGAAAGGAGAGATAAAAATGTATCAATAAATGTCAGAGTGCAGCGTCATTATAAAGTCATATAAGTGGTACATCCATAGTATAGAATAATACTCAGTAATAAAAAGCAACAAACTATTTTTTATTGTTTGGGGTTCATGGAGGGTACAAAGAATGAGGTTACACTGATTGCGTTTGTTAGGTAAAGTCCCTTTTGTTATTGTGCCCTGCCCCCAAGAGGTGTCCCTTACACTGGGACCCCCCACCCCCCTCCATCCTCCCCTCTCCCTGCTCCCTCATTCCCCTGCCCCCCACCTTGGATTGATTTGAGTTTCTCTTACGTGGGTGCGTATTAGATCATCTACTGGCTTCATATTAGAACTGAGTACTTTGGATTCTCGCTCCTTTATTCTTATGATGCTTTACGAAGAAGCATGTGTACCGACTCCATCCAGGTTAATACAAAAGATGTAAAGTCTCTATCATTTTTAATGGCTGAATAGTATTCTATGGAATTCCTATAACCACAGCTTGTTAATCCGTTTCTGGGTTGGTGCGTGTTTAGGTAAAAGCAATAAACTATTTATCCAAAACAACTTAGATGAATCATAGTCTAGACAATTATGCTGAAGGAAAAAAGAAAAGCTAATCCTGAGAGTAGCATATCTAATGATTCCATTTATATAACGTTTTGAAGTGACAAAATTTTAGAAATGGGGAAGAACTTCGTGGTTGCCCAAGGTTGGTGCCAGGGCAGAGGGAGCAGGAGGGAGTGAGGTGGGCAAGAGGAGAGATTCCCGCCCTGCAGAGCTGCTGGTGGACCTGACGGTGCTGGCAGGTGCACAGCGCGCACCCAAATGAACACCAGGCGTGAGTGAAATCTGTTGGCTGTATCAGTGTTGGTACCTGGACTGTGGTGTCAGTACCCTGACTGTGGTATCAGTACCCTGACTGTGGTGTCAGTACCCTGACTGTGGTATCATCCTGTGGATTGGCAAGATTCTTCCACCAGGGGAAACCGGTCAAAATACTTGCAGATGTCTCTTTGTGATTTCTTACAACTGCCTGTGATTCTACAATTGCCTCAATAAAAATTTCAATTAGAAAAGTAATAAAAATAAAAGAAGATCTAGTCCACAGTAGTATACAGAGTCATTTATTCCTGGCCTGAAATTTAATAAGTGTCCCCCAGAGGCTCGCGACCCTGACCCCCAGGGGAGCCCCGTGAATAGGCAGGACCTCCAGCCAAGCCACTGGCTCTGCCCGGGTCGCGCTTGGCTTCCCTGCCCTAGCCAGTGGAGATTAGGAAACATCCCACAATTCAATATTTATTTATGGCTTAGAATTTTGTCTTTTAGAGTCATCAGCGAAGAGAATGATTAATATAAAATACATTCCTAAAAACAGAAACCCTGGTGGGTTAAACTGCCGGCTACTACTTTGCAGGAGAGGCCCTGACGGTGGCTTATTGCTCCCTGATTTATCTCCGACTCCAGAGAGTGAAGGCAGCAAAATTGATAAATTAACAAATGGCAAGCAGTTAATTGAAATTTCTAGTCAATTGCCTTTGCGTTTTACTGTAAGGACAAAATCAGTAGGAAAACACTGATGAGAAAGCTTATTTAAGTGATAGGCAAGAAATAATATTAAAAAGGAAGAGAAGAAATTATGTCTTATTTTTCACATCCTAAAGAAAATATAATCTTAATGTCCAAAATCTTCTCAAGGCGGAAGGAAATCTATTTAAAAAGAATTCACCGAGTGAGTTATAGTTTAACTCTGGCTTCTGATTCTTTTTAAATTGCATTAACTTCCATTCTTGGAAATTTATTGGGTTTTATTATTCTATTATCACCTTTATGGAGTCTTAGGAGGCACAAAGAAATAATTTATTGAAAACTTCTCCTGTTGCAGCTGAATAAAATGAAGCCCATGCAGGTTAAATGACTGGGGCCAGGGCACATTGCGAGTAATTCAACATTTTCAATATCATAATTAATCTTTGTCACTTCAATGTGTCTTTAACAGGTACAAGTAACAATTCCAGCACCATGATGTAAAAACACACCCTCAACATCTAGATAAAACAAAAGCAAATCTTTTTATAAAGTTTAGGCTGCAAGAGGCGGTTATGTGCACTTAAGGTTAGGTCAGCACAGGCTCTCCCAGGGGAATTCCTGGGATTCCGGCTGTCCCACCTGCTGACGGAGCTTGAATAGGTTTCTTACGTATCTGGGCTTCGGTTGTCTTAGTATCATAAACTGTGAGTGACAGGATTGCCAATGTCATAAGCTTTGTTGTAAAGATGAAAAAGTAGTATTATGAATATAAAGAGCTGATCACATGCCAGACACACAGTAAGCGTTCAGAACGTTTCAGACGATACCATTACATCTAATCTTTGACTTTTAACTTACACATATAAAGGAAATGCTGGCCCCAATACTAGGTCCTTCATAAAAAAGTAGACTCAAACAATGAAAAACTTAAGAAACATCCAATTAAAAATAATTGGTACCATCATTTCTCCACCTTATTTTCAAAAATTAAGTTACTTTTAATTAACAAGCAAACCAAAACCCCTTATTCCGAAAATGCAGTTAGAGAACAGAAGTTCTGTGTTAATGATACTTTTAGTATTTGGTTAAACCAGATTGTCAAAAGCAGGGGACCTACTTCTGTCATTGACACACAGCATGCATCAGCATACCCAATTTTTAGAAATAAACGAATATTTTGAAAGACAAAATTCCTCTCAGTATGACATCCAGAAATATTCCAGAAGACATGGAAAATTTTAAATTTCTTGTGTACATACAGTCGCTCATTTCATGATAGCAAATTCACCTACTTGCTAAAATTTATCTATAGCCCCCAAAGTAGTACTGAGCATGCTTTTGTGGTCATTTGTGTATATGTTCAATGCAGAAAAAAAAATGTCAGTGTGTACGTTCTAAAGTCCAATAGGGGGACATTCTGCCATCTTGTTTCAAGTCTTATACAGTAAACAAGTGTTATTTTTGCAATCTGTTTAGTGCCTTTTTTTTTCTTGTTTTGTTTTTTTACATTTTTCTTTTTTTTTTATTAAATCATAACTTTGTACATTGGTGCATTTATGGGGTTCGGGGTACTGCTTCGATATACAATGTAAAATTGCATTTTGGGGTTTTTTTTGAGGCAGAGTCTCACTATGTCACCCTCAGTAAAGTGCCACACAGTCACAGCTCACAGCAACCTCCAATTCTTGGCTTAAGCAATTCTCTTGCCTCAGCCTCCTGAATAGCTGGGACCACAGGCACCCACCACAACACTGACTATTTTTTGGCATTCTTCTGCTTTTTATTGATTTCACTGTTTAAAATATCCCATTCATGGGTATCATGTGTAGTAATAGCTGTGAATGAGCTGTTCATACAGCAAAATGATATACAGATTGTACGGATCCCTTCATGGACGCCCCTTATCAGGGCCCGGGACTTATCTAGGTTCCAGACTCAGACCACCATGCTGTTATCTCACTCAGGAACAATTGCTCTCAGGTCCCTGAGGGCTATTTACTTTAGCTGAAGAGAGAGAGAGAGAGAGATAGCCTCTGAGAGAGTAAAGCTGTCCTCTTAGAAGGATAGATCTGAGCAACAAATGTCTTTCATAGAGCTTAGTAAGCTTCAGCAGAGAGACGCCATGCTGGCGTTCTGCAGGCAGAAGCGACAAAGCCAGTGCGCAGGTCCGTGATAGAACGTACGTATGCTCCCGACTGCCTTCTCCTCCAGCCTAATATAAGGCTGATCTCGTGCCTCTCAACACCACAGGGGTAGCGACTGCCAATTCACCAAGACTCTCATCTCACGAGCTCTCATGCTTGTTAGGAGAGCTAAATCCGTCCCATGGCCTTTTCACCAAGGTGTTCCATTATTGAGCTATACAGGTGTTTGTTATAATTCTCACTCCTCCTAGCCATAGGCTATACAGGCTGCTACAACAGATACAGCATGTCATCATAGTTATGTGATGGAGGCTGAAAATAGTACAGCCAAATCTCATTATTTACAGTAGGTACATTTCATGTAGTTGCTGAGAACACTCAATTAGTGAATTGGTTAAATTCGCTAACTGAATTGCTGAAATGCTCTGTTATTCCTAAGTGCAAGAAGGCTGTGATGTGCCTTAAGGAGGAACTACATTAGCCATGAGTTCAGTGTTAATGAATCAAAAATATGTATTAAATAAGATGTCTTTATACAGAAACACACAGAAAACAAGATAAAGTATTATTCGGTTCATGAAAGGCGATGGCCAGGAAACTAACCCTTTAGGGGGCCGTTAGGAGCAACGGCTCAGTAGTCACCCATCACACGCCCTCAGCAACCAGGTGACACAACCCCACCACAAACAAGGACAAGTGGCTACAATGATGATGCATTATGTCTGTATATCACTTTGCACTAGGAACAGCTCATCGTACTGGTGTAACCACACACGATACCCATGCAGATACGAGAATGGTTATTACTCAATGCAGTGCGGGTCACCCAGGTAGAATCTGATCTTCTCCTTCTGGCTTGTGCCATCTCATAGTGCCTCCCACACCACGCCACTGCATCTTAGGGTCCAGGGAAGGAGAGCGTGGCATGTTAGGGAGAGTCTAGACTCCAAGACCCTTTACACAATCTTGCTAATGGCTTTGAACTTAAACCCTGGGGGATTTTGAAGGTTAGGAAGTTAGAGTGAAACCAAGTCACCCTTCTTTTGAATACACTGAAAGGCAAAAACACAATGAAAGGGTAGACAGAAGAAGCAAATTTAGCCCAATAAATTAGTATTTTAAACATTCCTCTGGCTTGGGAAGATGCTCCCCACAGATTTTCCTGTGGCAGATTAAAGGAAGAACAGAGCGGCCATAGAAAAATAAATGTTTGCTTGAAAGAGTTATTCATCTCTTAAAAATCTATAGAGTGTGAATAATCCTGCTATAAAAAAGCATTAAATGTTTACAACAGGTATTTCGTGGGACTGTTATGTTTTCTGGCAGAAAGCTTTGCTAGATTTTCAACGTGACACCTCCATCCTCTGGTAAAAAAGACAGACTCCGGTCTAAGTAAAATTTTTTTTCCTGCTTTTAAACATGGCTGTTAAAAACCAACAATGTGTATTTATCTAAGGAAGCTAGTCTTCTAAAAGAAACTTCGAATCATTTTTAATTCATAATTTGCACAAATTCTCCCAGGTAAATTCATTCTCAAACTACTATTCCACATTTATTGTCTGGGAGGAATTAGCGTTCAAAATACAAATGCAGAGGAGAAAGCGAAGTTGTAAATCAGAAGTGAGCCTCCTGCTATTCTATCTCCCCTAGGTGCTAACAGCAGCTTTATCTAACAGACTGTGCTTCAGTTGGGCCTGTGGAAACCAGACAGGCAAAATGAAGGACAGTGTACGTCGAATGCCTTCAAAGTACAAAGCACTTTCCTGGCTCTGTGATATTGCAAATCCTAACCTTGCAAGCAAGTCCCCATTTAAATCTCCATTTGATATGTGAAGAAAGAGGCTCTGAGAATTGAAAGTGACATGCGCCGCGTCGTACAGCTTCTAGGATTCCATGGTGGGTTTTTCTGTGCTTGTTGGCTTGTTTATTGCTTATGGATTTTTTTATTTTTTCCAGTTTTTTTTTTTTTTTTTCGGCTGGGGTCAGGTTCGAACTCGCCACCCCCAGCATATGGGGCCAGCACCCTACTCCTTGAGCCACAGACACAGCCCTGGATTTTTTTAATAAAAGAGAAAAGACCCTGGGGAATAGGCATTGAAGAGCTGGCCCTTGAACAATACGGGGGCCTAAGGGCACTGACTCCCAGATCAGTTGAAAATCCGTGTATAACTTTTGGCTCTTCACAAATTTGACTACTACTAGTTTGCTGTTGACCAGGAGCCTTACTAGTAACATAAACTGTTGATTAGCACATATATTGTATGTGCCATGTATTATATAGTGTATTCTTAGAATAAAGTTAGCAAGAAAGAGGAAAATGTTACTAAGAAAATCACAAGGAAGTTGGATAGAGTTGAAACACATTCTTCTTAGCGAAGTATCTCAAGGATGGAAAAACAAGTATCCGATGTTCTCAGTACTGATATGAAGCCAGGAGACCGTCAAGTACCAGCCCACACAAGAGAAAAACTCAATGCATGTCAAGTTGGGGGAGGAGGGAGAATTGGTGTGCTCCACCTAATGGGCATAATGTGGGGGTGCACAGCACACCGCCTGGGTGCAGGACACACCTACAGCAGGGACCTCACCTAACAAATGCAAACACTGTACCTAGTATTAATCTGAAATAAGAAAGAAATCCTAAGGAAGAGAAAATGTATTTACTACTCATTAAGTGGAAGTGGCTCATCATCTTGCCTCCATCCTTGTTGTCTCATATTGAGTAGGCTGAGGAAGAGGAGGACGAACAGCAGGGAATTGGCCCTGCCGTCTCAGGGGCAGGAGACGAAGAAGAAAACCCACTCCTTCTCAGTTTAAAACTTTGCTCAAGGGTCAACTGTACAAGAAAGGGAACCAAGTCAGTCTCTGACTAGCTTCTCCTCCCTCCTTTTCTTCCATCTCCTTGTTGAGTCTACTGTTCACATCAGCTTTGAACCCACAGTGGTCTCCCAGGCCTCTAAAAACCCTGGCATAGCAGCAGCCGGGGCTCCCTAAATGCAGAAAGCCCTGGCTTTAAATCCTCCTTAACATGGCAAGTGCAATAGAATGTCCACAGGAAAGTCAGCCAGGATGGGAGCAGCACAAGTCATATGTACAAACTAATTTCTGGGGGACTATTGTTAAGAACGCTGTTAACAAATTACTATTGTTAAGAACACTGTTCAAGTTTTAATAGATTTTTCTTACTGTTAGTCATATAAATCAAACCATAAAACATATAAAAAATTTTTATTACTTTTTTAAATAGTACGCTTATTTAATTAAAGTTCATTAGTCAAACTAATGGCAGTACAGCATACAAATTGACCTCTGTTATTAATTTAAAACAAAGTGACCTAGCCTCACAAATAACTTACTGTCCTGTGGCTTAATAGTTTAAAGTTTAATTTTACAGACTTTTTAAATTCTTTAATTAACCTAAATTTACAGATAAATTAAGAAGAACAGAGTTCTCCTGTATCCTCTTTTCCCTCCCCACGTGTATACGTGATTTTCCCTGTTATTGACATCTTGCTACTTTGTAATTATTTTAGGGGTTACATACTTGCCACGCACAGTATGTTTGGTATCATCGCTTGGTGTCATGCAATTCTCTGGCTTTGGACAAATGTAGCATGCACTCACCACTGGGGTACCATAGAGAGTAGATTTGCTGCCCTAAAATCATCTGTACTCTGCCTATTCATCCCCAGAGCAACCCTCTCCATCCCCTGGCAACCACTGATCTTTTTACCATCTCCATAATTTTGCCTTTTCCAGAACTTCCTATAGTTGGAATCATACAGTATGTAACCTTTGCAGATTGGCTTCTTTTACTTAGTAATATGCATCTAAGTTTTCTCCTCATCTTTTATGTACCACTCCACTCCTTGACAAGGTTAACATCAGTGGCCAATAGAAGCCACCAGTGATGTGATTGTTTTCATCTCTTGCCATGTGCTTCTCTTCCTAGAACATGCTTATAATTATCTTAATCCCAAAGCAACTCTTTTTAACAAATGTGCATATTTCTTCTGTTTTTGTCCATTTTCTGTTGCTATAACAGAATACCTGAGACTGGGTGATTTATAAAGAAAAGAAGCTTATTTGAGTGTATGGTTCTGGTGGCTGGGAAGTCCAAGAACCAGCAGCCACATCTAGAGTGGGCTTCTTTGCTGTGTCATAACATGGCAGAGGTCAAGGGCATGTGAGTCAGCTCAGCTCTCTCTAGTCCTTGTTATTAAGCCACCAGTCCCATCATAGAGTCCCTGCTTGATGATCTTATCTAATTCTAATTACCTCCCAGTGCCCCATGTCCAAATACCACCAACATATGAATTTGGGGATTTCCAACACATGAAATTTAGGGGACATTTTCTTTTTGGTTTTGTTTTGTTTTGTTTTGTTTTGTTTTGGGCCGGGGCTGGGTTTGAACCCACCACCTCTGGTATAGGCCAGTGCCCTACTCCTTTGAGGCACAGGCACCACCCTGGGGGACATTTTCAAACCACAGCATCTACTTTAATATAAGGGAAGACTATTAAATTAAATTATAGACAAGAAATCATACTAATCATTAATTTGGTTTTGCTTATTCTATGAGTCTATTCAGATTATGTGGTACCTAATAAACCTTATCTATCTTTTGAAAATTGTTGCACTCACTTCCCCTGCTTCCTTTCTTAAAAAGTCCAGCATAGCCAGTTCATTTGAGGTATCTGCAAAACCTTTCCACCAAGACTTTTATGGAACAGAGACGTGACTCATAAGCCACAATTCAATTAAATTTAGCAAATATTTCTTGTTCAGCCTTGACACGCTTGAGGTTGGCGTAGGGACCTGTTTTTAAACTTCCTATGTATTTTGTTTTGATTTTTAAATAAGAACAGATTAAAATATCTTCTGCAAAAGAAAAAAAGAAGAGAAAGAAAGAAAAGCCCACTTTGTATAATGAATTTTAAATGCACAGGAGGAAAGACCTGAACTCGGGGTGGTGGGATCCCTCTCCAGCGAGGCTGTTTCCCCTTTGGATACTCTGACCTTCAAAGATGTAGGTTTACCACACCAGGCACCTAAGGACCCCATCTGCTCAGTGCTTTCAAAAAATTTCAGTTATTCCCCATTCCTGAGAAGGTCACAGTGCCTCCCAGAGCTGCACGTAAAGAGCAATCCTGGGAGGGTTTATAAAAGAGAGGATGAGGTGAAAAGAAAGTTTAGGGAACTGAAGTGTGGGGAGAAGGGAAATGGATGCTGAGCCAACATTGTGCTTTCAAGCCCAAAACAAGTTTTCTTCTCCACACAAGAGGTGACTTGATTGACAAGACTACACGTCACAGTGACATGTACACAGATGCAGTCCCGGGGAGAATTTTCTAAATAGACTCCTACCCCCAGGTGACTTAGCAGAGAGATTTGAAGCCGTCCTCAACTAGAGCACAACCAGTAAATCCCCAATGATGGCTGTTCTCACTCCTGCTTCGCTTTACTCTAATTCATAAAATCTCCAGGCATATTACAGTCTCCTTACTTCCATTCATTCCTGTTTTCCTGTGTCCAAGAAGCAAAATGATGAATTAAATGAACACACACACACACACACACACACACACACACGCACACACGCGTGCCCATGGAGGAGTCAAGAGAACAGAACGGCTCTCAGCAAACGCTGGTAGCATCAACACAGCTCGTCTTCCTGACAGCTGCCTCTCGACTCAGGTCACCCCTTCCGCAGGGCAGGTGCTCTCAGTGTCGGCCGGCTGGAACTCCAGCCTGGTCTCTCACCTCTTTACAGGACAGGAACCTGAGAGACAAATGTCCCTGGGGAAAGTAGCTGTGGGGAGTAGATGCCCCCTCTGCACACACCCATGGTGTTACCAATGGAAACATCTGCTCACCATGAACCCACATTCACATAAACATTTTAAAGCATGAGTTCTTTTTTAAAAATATCATGTCTTCCTTTGATAACAAACCGCATTATTTTTTAAATATACCATCTTTAATAACAGAAATTCAGGTGACTGATGAAAATTGTAACATGGGTTAAAATCCAAATCTATTTTCAGTGTTAGATGCAGAATACACATGGACTGCTTTCCTCCATCAATGGCAAAGACGTGACATATTTACATATTCACAGCATCCTAGATTTTTAAAAATAGCAATTGAGTAATACAGTATTTGGATATATCTAGTTTTAGTATTTAAGGGGATAACATATGGAACTTAAGCTTAAGACAAAAAGTAGAAGAAAGAAAAAAAATTAACTGAGATAAAATGTTTGATTTTTAAAACATTATTGTGCATAACACTTTTCACCATCACCTTTAGCAATCGGGATCCAACCTTCTCCAGTCATATGGAAGAGGAGAAAGTCAGCCGTACGGAAAACCAAGCTGGTTCACTGCTCTATCCCTGTGCAAATCCTACCCTAACCCTAAAATATGTCTCTATAATGCTTTCAAGAAAGAAAATAAATCTGCAAACATTTTTTATTATTTTAAAAGCGCCCTTTATTTTTCATTCCCCCTGTGAAGATCAGGGATATAAAAATTAAATGCAATTTCCAAAGATGAGAATTTGCCTTCACTTTCTTTATGCCGCTATCACTTTAGAGTGAATAGGGATCAGATTTGAAATAATGCCTCCCGCCAGGGTGGGCCCAGTCCCATTCCTTTCTACCTTGCATGTGGATGGCACCCCTGACTCTAAATTCCTGCTGTGCGTTCATTAAGGCAGCTGTTCATTTCCTACTGTGATTAGGTCCCCATTCCAGTCTTTTACGTCAAATCCATCACTCAACCTGGCAGGCAGGCTCACTTCTCTGCAAAGCCCTTCCCTGGCGCTCGCCTGCCTCTAACTGCAGGTGATAAATGTGTCAGCACCGGGCGCTTTCCCAGCCCTGGGGACCATCAATTGCTGGAATCGGAGAACCCTTTCCAGCAGCTTTCTCAGGTTTATACCCATGAGGATATTGCTTTTGTGGCTGCACAAAGGAGAATTATTACCTGGGATGGCTTTTGTGAGAGGGTGCCTTTGGTGTGCCCTAGGGCCTTCTTTCTCTGCTGCTTTTCACAAACTTGGCCAGCGCTCCTCGGAGTGTTTGCTTGTGTGAATGAGATCCTGGGCCTTAAGTATCCTGATGGTGCTGCTGAGAGATGAGGATTTGAGATTATCCAGTATTTAGAGATCTCCACCATGGGCAAGAAGCTGTAGCAGATATTTAGAGATTATGCTTAATCCAAGCCGAAGCTTAATTAGAGTAGGGGAGTTCACGGTAATAAAAGAAGTATGTAAGTGACAAGGGTGTGAGGTGATGAAAAACGTCATGTGGTTGGATATCCGCGTGCCAAACCCTCGTGTCCTATGCCATAAATATAAACCACTTTTACTTGTTAATTTTAAAAACATTCTTTAAAAAAAGATACATAAATAACTTTTGGCTCTAGGTAGAAAATCCTAAAGTCCAGGAGAAGAGCAACATACAAATAAAAAAATTAAAAAATAAAACCAGCCTGCAGAGGAAGCCGCGGTTAATTTCATTTCATTCTCTCGGTCTCCCTGGAGGGGCACCTGGGTGTATAGCAAATACAGGCCGGTCCCACTACCATTTCATATTTCAGCCCTAGAAGAAAAGAAAAATATGTCCCAGATCAGCACTAGCTAGACCCAGAAGACCCCAGAAGCAAAGGCATTTTTGTTGGAAAAGATAGGTTTTCACAAAAGGAGGATTTCCAAATTCTAAATATGAGAGAGTTGAGGAGGAAGATGTTCCTCTCTCTTCCTGCCCAGAGGACAAAAGGAACAGTACCCAAATAGGCCATTAGGATGAAATGAAGTTTGCTGGATGCTGTGGATGGGGCTAAAACTGTTAGTTTTTGTTTTAAAACCAGTTTAGATACTCAGATTAATTACAGACCCAATGTAGAGAACACCAATTCCTAAGTGTCCTACCTTCCGCTTGAAGTCCAAGACGAGGTAAAACTGATGGGTCTTAACAGATGAAAGCAGGTGCCTCTGATTAAGAATGTGCATGGCAGTAAGTGTGGACGCTGGAGCTACAGTGTGCACCAGTTGAAGCCACTAGCACAGCTTAGGTGACAAAAAAAAAGGCAGTGTAGTGCCTTGAGCCTAGAGATGGACAGATGGCAGTTACCAAGCTCAGGTTAGTCTCTGGAGTTACTCGACCTTTTATGGGGCTCTTCACGGGGGAGATGGGAGACATTCAGGGTCACCTGAGGGTGAGCCCCCAAGGGAAGCAGAGGACGCTGCAGGCACCCCAGCCATCATCTGCAGTCTAGACACTCACGGAGGGACCGGAAACATGACCCAGCTGCTTCCCATCTCTCCCCTCTCACCCCAACACCCAGCTCAGCGATTCCGGCTACAGTTCCCTTCTTAGCTGGTCTGAACCCCACAAGAGATGAAACGTTTGGGGCTACCAGGCAGCAGGGGGCTATCGCTGCCTGAGCCATCTACACTGGCAAATTTTTCTTTTATAATCTGCATATGAGTAAAAATTTTCCCAGTGTTAAATTTTGGCATGTGTAGAGATATTTTGAGGCAGCACAGTTGTATAGCCACTATGAATGACAAAAAAAAATTTTTTAATGACCAAAATCTGCTTTAACGGTATTTTTGTCCATGACTATATAAGTAGCCAAACTACTCAACAAATTGAGGATACACAAGGAAATCAGTTGGGAATCAGTCTGGAGCCACTCTGAGCAATGTTCCAGAATCCTTTCGGACACAGTCTCCCAAAATTAAAGTATGGTGATTCACCCAAAAGTAGGAAATATCACTGGGAGACGGCTGAGGGTTTCCAGCCAACATCTGCCATCCCCTTCCTGACACACTCCACAAAAGCCTAGAGGGAGCGGAGATGTTGCAAAAGAGAAGTCACGGCTTGGACAGGACTGGAGGTTGTGTTGACATGCCTGGTGCTTTCCAGTTCCTGGTGCGGGTCACAGCCCTGCCACCTCGGGTGGGAGGGGAAAGCAGCCCTGTCTCCATTGTTTTATGCTGGTGTCGACCTCACTGGCCAAACAACCCGGACAGGCCAGTCCTCCGTGGCCGATAGTCTAATCTTTCCACTCTCAGGAGGCACATGGTACCCACCTCGGTACAAAGGCATAAAATAGTTTTTAAGTCAAAACACGTTATCGTCTTATTCGTTCATTTAGAATATTCCCACTAAACCTCTATGTAATTAAACATTACTAAGCTGATGTGTAATTAACCTCAAAATACTAATTGAGCATTATTATTTTATGTAAAATTAACCTAGGAAATGAACTCACTTTCTGGTTATCGTGGTGGAAAACAAAAAAAGCTCTGGTAACAATTCTGAATTAAGTAAAAATTGGAGAATTCTGTACAAACCTATTATCCTTCCCTTTCTAGGGTCAAGGAGCAAATTTTTGTGTTCCTTAAAGACAATTTGGTTGTTAAAAACTTAAAAGTCATTTTAACAGCTTTATTGTTTTAAACTTCAGGGCTGAATTTCAGAAAAGCAAAATTAAGAATAATTAGTAGAGGAGATAAAAATCCTGAGTATCTAAAGACAAGAAAGATGTATAGGCAATAGAACATAAAATTGCAAAAAGGAATACTGTGAAAAGCAATGGTTATTATAAACCTTTAAAAATAGATTAATTTATTTTAAAATTCCCTCTTCAAAAAAATTTACGTGTATATCAAAAAGAGATTTAGCAGGACGGCACCTGTGGCTCATCGAGTAGGGTGCCGGCCCCATATACCGAGGGTGGCGGGTTCAAACCCAGCATCGGCTGAACTGCAAAACAGAAAAATAGCCGGACGTTGTGGCGGGCACCTGTAGTCCCAGCTACTCGGGAGGCTGAGGCAAGAGAAACGCCTAAGCCCAGGAGTTGGAGGTTGCTGTGAGCTGTGTGACACCACGGCACTCCACCAAGAGCAGTAAGTGAACTCTGCCTCTACAAAAAAAAAAAAAGAGAGAGAGAGATTTAGCAGACTATAGTGGTAACAAAAAGGAACTTCTGTTTTAGGGGAACACAGCATAACTTAATGATTTTACAGATAAAAGACCCTAATTTTAATTTTATTCCTTTCATACATTATTCATGCAACAATCTTCCATATATGAATCTTTAATATTTACTTATATGGGTCTAGTTAGACACACATGGGCATAAATATATGTGTTCATAATAAATGTAAAGCTTTTCACTATACCTTCAAAATACAATTTATCAGTATATTAAGTAATGCTGTATATATTGTGAACTTTATCATCTTGATTAACTATAACAAATAAAATAAACAAACCAAAAATCAAACCATTTGTGTGTGTGTGTGTTCACAGTTCCCTGTAATTGTTGTAGCTATTTTAATCAGCTTGGTATATTATCAAATTTAATCAAAGTAACTAACTTCTTTTCCCCCAGATATAAGAAAAAATTAGAAGACGGAAAACAAAGAACAGTTAAGCAACTAATTACCTATCATTTTAACATATTTGAGGTGTCAGAGCAAACATTTATTATCCAATGGTATTTACATATTTTGTTAATCTATTGTCATTCTAAGACATTAGGGTGAGTTAAAATTAAGGTTAGTAACCAGCATTTATTTTGTGTCTGTTTCATTTTATAAATTGTCTGCTATTAAAATTATTAATTAATTAACTTCACCATTTGTCTAAGGTCTTCAAATTAATCAAGGATTGAAAATGACAGTTTTTACTAACATTATTAATCCTTTTGACATACAGCATTTAAAAATTTCACAAAATTAAATCCTTTTAAAAATTTATTTTCCTTTCATTTAGTTGAATATATTTACATGTATGAATGGGAGTCTGTATGCATTTTTTCAAAGTTATTAAAACAGTAATGATCTGGTTAACTTATGAAAACAATGTAGGAAATTTAGGAACTTTAAATCATAAGAAATTTAACTTGGATCTAATATCAACCAAAGGATTTTTCTGATATTATTTTTATCAGATAAAAATAAAGTAAAGATGATAAAGTAAATTTTAAAGAAAATTAAATCATGCTCAATTCTCTTCTTCTATCTTGAACTAAGGTTTTCTTCTTTCTTCTTATCTTTCTTCAAAAACACAGGATATTTAGCAAACACAGTTTTCAGTGTCTAAAGAAAAAACATAGTTTAATATTATTTCTGTCTTTTAGATATTTTTGACAGCTGATATAGAATACGTATTTCCAGAATGCACTCGCAGTGATACGATGGTTATTCTAATCAGTTAACTTCTAAAGTTTCCTAAGAGAGGAGAGAAGAAAGGGAAAAGAATAGAAAAAAAAAGGCCAGGTGTGTCGCTCAGGCCTGTAATCCCAGCACTCTGGGAGGCCGAGGCGGTGGATTGCTTGAGCTCACAGGTTCAAGACCAGCCTGAGCAAAAGCAATACCCTCATCTCTACTAAAAATAGAGAAACTGAGGCAAGAGGATCACTTGAGCCCAGGAGTTAGAGGTTGCTGTGAGCTATGGAGCTATGACTCCACGGCATTCTACCTAGAGTGACAACTTGAGACTCTGTGTCAAAAAAAAAAAAAAAGAATAGAAAAAAATAGTGAGAAGGAGCCAGCTGCAGACACTTATGAAATTATCACTGCAAAAGGCAGGTATTTTCCTTCTGTGAGAAGAGGTGCTAAAAGTTTAGATTCAGGAAAACCCCCTGTGACATACACACAAACAAAAAGTAGTTATTACAGCTGGTGTGGACAATTATTTGGCCCTTGAAATTTTTTATCAAGCAACATGTTCAAAAGCAAGCATATATTAATTTTCAAAGTACAGAAATATAATAGGGTTCTACCATAAACTAAATGTTCTCCCTTTTTTAGATCTCAAGATGAGGATTCCATCCCTTTTTGTTCTAAGGTGCCTCTCAAATGAACAATCTTTTTTTTTTTTAGAGGCAGAGTCTCACTTTATCACCCTTGGTAGAGTGCTGTGCCATCACAGCTTACAGCAACCTCCAGCTCCTGGGCTTAGGCGATTCTCTTGCCTCAGCCTCCCGAGAGAAATGAACGATCTTGTTCATGTCAAACAGCTCCCCCAAATTGGCACCACACACCAAAATTATCCCTGGTGAAATGTGGTAGTTGGAGAAATAAGCATGTAGTTTAAGGTGATGTGAGAAAGCAGATGTTTGTTCCACAGGAAATGAGTAGTTTTAAGTCGATCAGACACCCCACAAGCATTCCAATCAATATTCCCAAAGATGGTGCTTGGGCAGCCTACCGTCCTCAGAACTTGGCCAAAGCCCAACTGGAGGTCAGACAATACCTTCCGATTCAAAGAACTAATCTAAACAAAGCAGATCTCAGAAGAGAAAGAAAATACTGATGGGAAAGTTCGTATAAAGGTTTGAACTGGTGACCAAGTCAAAGTCTATTCCCAGAATATGGGTGGCAGGGGACCTTCTGCTCTCCTACGCACTGGCCGGTTCAAGAGTGGACTTATGTGGGTTATGCCCATTACTTCCTTTTTCTTTTAGAGGTAAATTATACTCAAGACACTAGACCACAGACAGTCCACAGGAACAGATATTAGTGGGTTAGAATACTGTTTGACCAAAGAGCTAGAAAAAAATACATAAAACAAATAGATAAACAAAAGGTTACTGGTAACCTTATTCCTAGGGCATGGCAAAAAAAAATAAGAAGGAACAAAAAAGGGAGGGAGAGAAGAAGAGAGGGAAAAACATCCAAAGAGGAAGAACCTCGACAAAATACTGCAACTAAGTTCAGCAGGGGCAGTGTGGTATCAAACCGCTGTAGACGCAAGGGTCTCACGTCAGCACACTCAGACCAGTCCTCTGCAGGTCCCTGTTCACGGCAGAGGGCTCTCAGGTGAATACTGATGGAACCTCCACTTCATTGATACCTTCCTTGTAACCACTGACTACTGGGAACCCCTCCGCAGGAGAATAAATCTGGGTCTATTCAGCCATCATAGCAGGGAAGATTGCACACACAGAGAACCGTGCGGGCGTCTCAGTAAGGGGGTGCTAGAAAGTCCTGTCAGGTTTGTGTCAGGTGATCTGGGTAAGAAGTTCAAAGCAGCAGAGGCTCAGTCTGCAGTGGGTGCTGTCAGGATGCAGGGGCAATTCTGTGATTGGCTATCTTGACATGTTTTCATCTAGCAGCAGAGGGAAGAAAGCAGGGCCCGAGCTGCAGTTGGCAAAGAAAAAGAAGTCACGTGTTAGGCCGGGGAGGAGCATGTTTGGTCATTTTTGTGTTCTGAACAGTTTTCTTTTGTCGGTGCTGAGACATGACGATGGACAGCCTCGCCTTTGACCTGCCCCATGAAGGTCTCTCAATGACCTTGTCTGGTGTGTTTGTGAAACGGGGTGGCTGTGAGGACCCGGTCTGCTCCCAGTGCTCAAGGGCTGCTTTTCCTTCTCATTATAGACCAAAGATTGGAGGGAGACACACAAACATCACCAAAGGAACAGAAAACCAACTTAAAATGAACAAACACAGCTCCAGGAAAAACAGAAATGACAGGAAAGGAAAAGTCATCACCCAGCTATAAATGGCATGCTGTGGTCTTAGTCCTCTAGAAACTAATAGTGAACTAACAGTGATCTAACCAGAATTGTTACCTACTTATTTCTGCACAGATAGATGATGCTTATCTGTGTGTGTCGGGGGGGGGGGAGTAGGAGAAGCTAAATCCCCATCGTCCGGAGTGGTGAGTCAACAGATGACGCCTAAAAATGACGCATCATGAAACTGCAATGTCACCACGTCATTTGAAGATGCAGAGGGAAGTTTTTAAATCAGCCTAAAGGATTGACAAATGCTTCTAGGGAAGGAAGATAGACAGGAGGGCAGAATACAGAAGATGGTAACTACTCCGGACCATCCTTGAAGAACCGTTGGTTCTGATTTTACATGTTTAACTTTGGTTAAAACACTAACAATTCAAGACTTTTCAAAAATATTGTTTATTTAAGAATGAATAGAAGATGCCAGGTGAAAAGAGAAAGGAACAGAGCTCAGGAAAGGTATGTTGCATTAAGAACAAAGGCATTTTGCCTGGACCAGAGCAGGTGTGATGACCCAGGAAGCCGGGGCAGGACAGGAAGTGCCTCTGGGGACCACAGGCTTCAGTGCTGTTCCCAGTGGCACGCAGAGCCAGCAACAATTTTTTCTGACACTTTGCCCCCCTCACGCCCCTGTTTCTGCCTCATTCCACCAGCCTATTAATAATCTCAGCCTTATTTCCCCAACATCTTTGTTTCACAGATCAAGAGGAAATATTGAATGTAAGGCATGATTTGAAAAGTTTAATGTGCTCTAGGAATGTGCGAAATGATTATTAGTCTTTGCCCAGTTTTTTTTTTGTTTTGTTTTGTTTTGTTTCTTGCTTAACAAGCTCCTGATAAACACAGTAATCATTGTGAGCAACTTGGCAGAAGAGCATGTTTCCATTTATTAACTAAGAAAAAAGGATTAAAACACATTTTAAAGAGCTAATACTAAATAATAGAAACCATGAAAGGAAATGGTCTGATGCTCAAAACACAGGCTGGTGGGAGGAATTCTCCCTGAGCTTAATGCTCTTAGTAAAAGGCCTCTGTCCTTGAATTCATCTTGAGAGGGTCACACGGGGATAAAAGATGTTCAAAGACACATCCATAGAGAAAAGGTGTAAAGACGTGGAAATGGGAAACACTACTCCTGGTGTTTTTCCTACACTGTTCTCTTTCTATAATCTGGCAGGAGAGGTGCTAAATGAGATTTGCCAGAGGAAATCCTTGACATTGGAGTTTTTTAAATGTTCTGGTTTCATAGTGTGGCCATGTTCTAAAGATTCCCCGGGAACAAATCTTACTGGAAGGAGAAGTGAAGTTCTGAATCAGATTTCCTATTCTCTAGAGTAAATCTAGAGACACAGGAGGGAAGACAAACACACATGTCAATGGGAAATCCACACTTTTCTGCTAGTTGTGTATTTTGATTAAGTATTGATTGTATTTGGAGGGCATGAAGAGATAGGCTGAATTACAGAATGCAGAGCCTTGCTTCACATGTCTAAATCTTTTCTTCTCAATAAGATTGAGTAGATAGCTAAGATTATAATTATCATCAATTTCTTTTTACTGAATTTCTACTCTGTGGAGGACACTGTGCTAGACAGGAAAAGTAAATCATTAAAAGACCCTGGGCTATTTGTGCACCAATGTTCGTGGCAGCAGAGTTCACAACAGCTAAAAGGTAGAAAGAGCCCACGCGTCCATCGATGAATAAATGGATAAGCCAGATGTGGTATGGACAAAACAGGAATGAACCTTGATGCTGTGTTAAGTGAAATAAGACAGTCATCAACGAACAAATACTAGATGATTTCATTTATGTGAGGTGCTGAGAGTAGCCAAAATCACAGAGATAACCTGGTGGATGCCAGGGGCTGGGAAGAGGAAAATGGGGGAGTTAGTATTTAAAGGGTACAGTATTTCGATTTTACAAGGTGAAGCAGTTCTGGAGATGGGTGGCAGTGATGGTGCCCAACACTGTGAACGTCCTTAACGACACTGAACTGTACAGTTTTAAATGGTTAAAAGTGAATTTTGTGTTACGTTCATCTTAGTACAATTTTTTTATTATTGTTTGGGATTCATTGAGGGTACAAAGAATTAGGTTACACAGATTACATTTGTTAGGTAAATTCCTTCTTAAAATTGTGTCCTACCCCTAAGAGTACAATTTTTTTAAAGGACCACAGGCAAGTCATTTCCCTCCTCTGGGCCTCAGTGACATCGTCTGTGAAATAAATGTAGGTCCAGAGAAAATCCAAGGATGTGTCAAGCTTTGCAGGTTCATGTGTCTAAAGCGCCCCCTCCAATCTCACTGGGTTTGACATCAAGCTGGAAAGATGAGATGAGTGAATACAAATTAATATTATAGCTAGATAATTTCCTAAGTCCCCAGTCAGTGATTAGGAAAAACGTGCGAGGTCTGACAATTACGTTTGTGAACTTGCCACTGTGCACTTACATTGACAGCACTGTACAAACAGCTTGGTAAGGTTTCATAACCTTGATGTCTCAGCATCTCACACCACGTCAATGTGTGGCGGTGTCTTGCGGAGTAGTGATCACTATTGTTCTGGCGTGTTTTTTTGTGTCGCTGCAAGAATGTCAGAGCTTGAATCAGAGCAACAAATGAACATTTGTAAATTTCTTGTTAAGCCTGGCAAAAGTGTAAGTGAAATCAGAGATGTTAGTCCAAGTTTATGGGGCTAAATGTATCAAGGGATTAAATGTTTTTCTGAGGGGAAAGAAAGAATCACATATGAAGAGAGGTCAGGATGTCCAGCAATAAGCATAGCTGATGAAAATATTGCAAAAATTCATCAAATTGTGCATCAAAATCTTCAGCTGACTGTGAGAAGCCCAGCAGACCAAGTAAACATTGATAGAGAAACATGAAAATCTTAAAGCCAACAACTCATGCCTCTTGCATCATGACAATGCACCAGCTCACACAGCACTGTCCATGAGGGAGTTTTAGCCAGTAAACAAATAACTGTATTGGAACACCCTCCCTACTCACCTTATCTAGCTTCCAATGATTTTTTCTTTACCCAAAAATAAAGAAAATATTGCAAGGATGACATTTTGATGACTTTCAGGACATCAAGGGTAAACCAACAATAGCTCTGATGGCCATTCCAGAAAAAGAGTTCCAAAATTGCTTTGAAGGGTGGATTAGGCACTGGCATCAGTGCACAGCTTCCCAAGGAGAGTACCTTGAAGGTGACTGTAGTGATATTCAGCAATGAGGTGTGTAGCACTTTTTTAGGATGAGTTTGAAAAGTTAATTGTCAGGCCTTATGTATCCCCTCGAGGCAGGAGAGAGTAGAGCTAAGCCTATAGTCGGTACTCAGGAGGGTTCTTGCTGAATTCACTGTGGTGGCACAGCCAGGCAGAGGGCAGGTAGACGGCCTGCACACTGACCGAGGTGGGGTAAAGAGCACTGGCCAGCTGACTCAGCATCAGCCCTCTGAGTACAGGAGTCCCTCTGGGCCTTTGAGCTTCAGTAATTGGCCATGATGCAACTTAAATTTCTGATGAGTAAGATCATACATATTAACCTGAGAATATAATAGTGAGAATGGCTACTTCTTTTTCATATCCCAGACTCAAGAACAGAAATATTTGCCATCATGTCTGGAGTCTAATATCAATATATTATCAGACATTGCTCTTATAAGAAAAGCACACTTTCCAGAAAGTGTTCTTATTATTTATCTTGAAGCAGCGTATAGAAAAATGACCTTCAAGTTGCTGGGACAAAGCCCAAAGTGCTACTAAATTGGAAACCTACTTAATGGCTGAGACAGCTTACCTCCAGATTAATTATGGATGCTCTGCCATTTCAAGATCACATTAGAAAGGAAGCATGTCACCAACAGTGATCAATGAATGGAAGATGAGTCTCAGCTGCAGCTCTTTACAATAAATAAGTTGAATTTTGAAGAAAACTTGAGATCACCTTTGGTTGAGTAAAATAAAATCGGCTTAGCTAATTCTTTGGAATCATTTATTGCCTGGGAATCTCTAAAGCTGCAGCCTACCCTCTCTAGACACATTCAGAGGGCAGAAGTCATTTAAAACCTATGCTTGAGGGCAGCACCCGTGTCTCAGTGAGTAGGGAGCCGGCCCCATATACCGAGGGTGGTGGGTTCAAGCCCAGCCCCGGCTGAACTGCAAAAAAAAAAAAAAAATAGCCAGGCATTGTGGTGGGTGCCTGTGGTCCCAGCTACTCGGGAGGCTGAGGCAAGAGAATCACTTAAGCCCAGGAGTTGGAGGTTGCTGTGAGCTGTGTGACGCCACGGCACTCTACCGAGGGCGATAAAGTGAGACTCTGTCTATACAAAAATAAATAAATAAATAAACCTATGCTTGACTTCTTGCTTTGGTTTTCAATCAAAAACAAAAATTAAAAAGGCAAAAAAGAGGAAAGTAGATTGATTCAAAGAAGGAAATTGGATAGTG
>CAUYRH010094823.1:0-43658 GCA_963574655.1 Perodicticus potto
GATTCAGCAATTCCACCCAAGAGAACTGAAAATCTATGTCTCTTCAAGGACCTGTGCACTAAAGTTTATAGCAGCATTATTCATAATAACCCCCAAATGGAAACAACCCAGATGTCTATCAACTGATAATCAGACAAACAGGCTAAGTATTTCTAACAACTGAAATGTACCATACATCATCGGATTCTCTCTTGATATTCATGAGAAATATGTTCATAATTCCAGATCAGAAATGGGGTGGGGTTGGGGGTTGTGCTATCAGACAGGAGTATTTACTAGCAGCATGGCAATCTCAGTTTGTTCTGGGTACTTAATTCTCATTTGGTCCTCACAGCTACATAATAGAGGCATTATTACCTACATGCAAAATTGCTTTCTATATGAGGTCTTTGGGTTTCTCAGAAATAATTTTTATTACAAACATTAAACCAGTGGATGTCAAATCTGTACAGGTCTCATTGCAAAATTCGGGAGACAGCTTATATTTTAAGAATTTTTCGTAGTCTGTTATCTTTGCTATGGTCAACCAACAAAATAAGGTGGGGAGTTTGCAGTGGAGGGAATCAGAGGTCCAGGCTTTCTTAAAAGTTCCCAAATCTTTGAATTCACTACCCTAACTGTTGTTAATGCTACCAGTGATTATGAGAACTAACATTACAATTAGCTCTTACAATTTTACAATATACTGAGTTTACAATTTGGCTTTTTATGCTGTAAGGGGCACCACCACATGCAATAGTGATTGGCGAACTGGAGGCAGAGGAGAATGGGATCTTTAAACACTGGATATTTTTTCACATTTTTGGCTTTGGAGTTCAGAAATAGATCTCTCTGCATCACCCTTTTGTTTTGTTTAAATCAGGAGTCTTAAACTTCTACAGACTAGGTCATAAATTTGAACTCCGCAATTCATAAAAATTATGAACAGTGCCTTTTATTATGTATAAATTTTACCTCAATTAAAAACAGAACTCCTCGTCTCTCGAGAGCAAATAAAAGTTACTTTTCTGGGTTAAGTGGAGTGAGATACGGCAGCTCTAACTTTTTTTTTTTACTATAAACATGAATAACAAACATAATAATAATATAAACATAAACATGAATAAACAAACTAATATCTCTATTAGAAAACTAATATCTCTATTTAGAAATGTGGGACGCATTCTGCTTGTATATTTTTCAAATGTACAAAGGGAACCTAGATGAAAGCCTTCTCACTTCTCTAGAAGGGCGAGATGGGAAAAGGACAGGGTCTCTCACCAAAACTCCACTCACAGTTTTGAGTTTAATTAATTGTCAGACAGGCAGAGGCTTTTAGAAAATTATAAACCTGAGTTCTTTTTTAAATCCAAAAGAAATCATTATAGGGCTTTATGGACATCAGGGGTGTATCCAGTAACATGACTTGGTCCTCGTTATCTATGGTTATGACCAGAAATGGGAATAGAAGTCGACAATTTTGTGTGTGTTTGTGTGCGTGTGTATTTTAAGAGAAAAGGAGGAAAAAGGAGATGGAAAGAAAGGATTGGCCTAGACCAGTGGTTCTCAACCTTCATAATGCCGCAATGTATTTTCATTGTTAAAAAGGGGTAGCGACCCACAGGTTGAGAACTGCTGGCCTAGACAATCTACAGGGCGCTATCAGGGTTGGACTTAGACATGTCAATGGGGGAAAAAACAAACCAATGAAGAAACAAATAAAAAACATAACACTTGGGTGGCGCCTGTGGCTCAGAGGAGTGGGGCGCTGGCCCCATGTGCTGGAGATGGCGGGTTCAGAACCAGCCCCGGCCAAAAACTGCAAAAAAAAAAAAAAACAAAAAAAAAACAAAAGTAACACCTAATAAGCTGCAACTGGTGGAGAATAGAAAAACTATCCAAATCCATTTACTTTGTGCAAAATGAACCTTCACAGGGAACTTACCAGGTACATAAAATGATTCCTACTTTGAAGATGAAGCAACTACAGCATGAGGAGATTAAATAATTTAGCCAAATTCATCCAGTGAGAAGCAGCACGAGTTTTAGTCTGATATTTGGCTGTCTCTAAAGCCTGTCCTCAGGCTTTAGATCCCAAAGCTGTTCTCAACTTTGAGAAGCACGTTTAGTCTTTGCCCTGCTTGACTGTTCTGTATCTGGGAGGCACTCTGGCGTCAGATGAATCCCCACGAAGCAGAGGCTGTCAGGAAGACAGGGTTGTGGGGTTTTAGGAGCATCTCAGCCCTGTGGGTCTCTGTCTTGGATCCACGTCACCTTGCCGGCTGAATGCAGACACAGCTCTCCTGGAACTGAGCGGCATGCAACCATAGACTGTGTGTCAATGACATGAGATCCTTACCAATTAGTCTGCCCCACTGCTTTTCAGGGACCACTTACTGATGTTAGCACCCAGCATCGGTAAGAATAGACACAGACATGTGCCCTGGCCACAGTGTTTTACCTTAGGAATTAAAAAAAAAAAAAGTCTATACTAGTATCCTTCTCTCTTCCTTTGTCTTAACATAGCATTCAAATGCGCTGTGGAAATTGCCCTTCACAATGAGGAAGTCAAGAGAAGGCTGGAGAATATTCATGTGCCAGTGACCCCAGAGGCCCAATGAATGAGCAGCACAGTTGGAAATCAGCCAGGTGGGACAAAGGTCTTCCTGAGGGCTGAGTCCATGTATCCTTTCTTGCTTGTCATCACAACTATATAATGTTTCCCTTTAGTATACAGTTCTTTACTCCACATAATTTATTATTAATTACCCACTAATGCAATCTTATCATTATCTTTCAATATTACAACATATTGTTAAGGGGAATTATATTTTTTTTACTAAAATCATATAACATTTACTGTAGCATTCTGACTTTGCACAAATTAAGTAGTACATAAACTTACAAGTGTCATGTTAATTATTCTACACTTATATATAACATTCATCCATTTATTCACTCATTGAATAAATATTTTCCAAAATCTAGTGTGTGCAAAGTTCCCACCCTGGCACCGGGGATACTGTGGTGAACAATGCAACCCCCATGGGATTTACATGCCATTTAAGTATAGACCTAAATCAAAATGCAGGAATAATCCATGCAATTATCAGGGAAGAACATTACAGGCAGAGGGAACAGCAAATGCAAGGGTCTAAGGTCTTTTGTTAGATGTCATTTTAGCTGACTTTCTCATGACTATAGAAAATAAAATCACATGTTGGAGCTCTGATCTAAGGACAACATAAAGCTTCATTTTCCTACAGTAAATACATGAATATATACAGAGGCAAATATAAACTCACATATGTATTACAGTGTTGCAATTTAGGAGACTATAACACAAGGCAATGTACTAGTCAACATTCTCCAGAGAAACAGAACCAATAGGACGTGCACACGTATAGAAAGAGATTTAAGGAATTGGCTCATGGGATCATGAGGGCTGGTAAGTCCAAATGCATGGTATGAGCTGGCTGGCTGGAAACCCAAGGGAGCCTATGGTACAGAGACTTGCCCCTTGTTCAGGGTGACTGGACTTTTTGTTCTATTTAAGCCCTCAGCTGACCAGATGAGGACCTCCCTTACCCATATATTATAGAGACCAATCTGCTTTACTCAAAGTTCACTGACTTAAATGTTAATCTCATTCAAAAACACTGTCCAAGTTGACACAAAATTAACCATCTCAGGTGTATGGCTCCTGAGGCCACACGAGGAGAGTGTGAACTGAAAGCACGCAGATGTGAGAGGGCTAATGCTCATTTACAGGCACTCTGTTGGGTGAGGATGATCAATCCCATTTTTGGAGCATTCAACATTGGATATTCACTCAGGTGGGTGGAGTGAGGAAAGTCCAAGTAGCAGTATTGCTCTGAAAGAGATCTATTCATATATGGCAGGACCAAAGCCAGCTAGGTAAACTGAGGGTCAAGCAGGGGAAGAGTTGAACCCCCAGGACCCCGACTAGACACACCTGGCCTCAGGGAAGGCTGTATCTTCGGGGTTGATCACTAGACAGGGCCCCCAATGAGAACAAAGGAGAGAGAAGCTAACCAAAATCCCAGTCCTGTGGCCAGACCCAATCCAGAGCTGGGGGAAGGAGGAGAAGGTGCACAACAATTGAGGCCCAGGCCTTGTACCTTGTTCAGCACATCCCAGTTCTGGTGGACAGTAAAGGAGATAAGTGCAAGTCAGGCAAGATCTGAGCCCTGGAATCCTAGGTCCAGAACATTTACATGCAGAGCTATCAGTGCAGTGGACTAAATAGAGAAAACAAGAAGGTAGCTTATATGTATCTGCATAAACTAGATGCATGCATTTAGTTCCTATGGAAATACATATGCCTGGCACAAGCAGCCTTCTATCATTGCTAAGTACTGCTTTAGGGAAATATTTGCCCACCAAAATCTTTGGAGTCACCCTCATGTGAGGGATGATTTCTCTCATTCATCTGTCACTAAATTTTGACACAGTTAAAATGATGTCTTTATTCTATCAACTAAAATCACAAGAAGAAAGAACCTGAAATTCCAGTGTTTCTTTCACTTAGTTAAAATCCAGGTAGTTTAGAGCATTATTTCCTCAAGGCAGATAAAAATTCACCATGCTTTATCAAACAAACTTGCAGAGAAATTTCTGGTGTACTTCCAGGCCACTTTGTATGAAAGGAATGATAAATTAGGTAAGCATCTATCTTAGCTCCTAAAAAAGATGTGAGAGATTTATTTGTATAACTGAACTTCGGAGGGAACTACTGTTAATAGTAAAGTTGATTCCTGTTATCAATCAATGTATTCATCCCCAAGCAAAATATCTCCTAAATCAAAATACAGTGTATCTCTTTGGATAAGATCCACTTTTCTTCCTCTAAGTACATGGTGATAAAGCATGATGGATTGTTTGCTTCTTAAGAAGTGGTTAAAAAAGCTATTTTCAAAGGAAACTCACTCGATCAAATAGTCCTTTCTCTACTTTTAGCTCTGCATTCAAAAAAGTACCTTCCATGGCTTAAGTGGAAAATGTTAATGGACTAATCAAATGTAGTAAATGTTCTTTATTTAAAAATGGCTCAAATACAGGAATGCTCTACTCATGATGCTTCGGTAAGCGATGGACCATATGGAACAGTGGTCCCACAAAAATATAATACTGTATGTGTACTGTATTTTTTCTATATTTAGATATATTTAGGTACACAAATACTTCACCGATGTGTTACAGTTGCCTCCAGGATTCAGTAGAGTAACTTGCTGTATAGATTTGTAGCCTGGAGCAGTAGGCTCTACCATATAGACTAGGTGTGTAGTAGGTGGATTCATCTCGGTTGTGTGAGCACACTCTGTGAGATTTGCCCAATGACAGAATCACCTAAGAATAGATTTCTCAGTATCCCCATCATTAAGTGATTCTTGACTATATCTGTATTTTTCTGAATTGAGACATGTATAAGCACATTGTCACTGTTTCATGATGTGGAAAATGAATCCTTAAAAAGACTGCTTTTCATCAAATGGCATCAACGTATATCTCTCAGGTGTATATAAAAGAAAGTTGCAATTCTTTATGAGGCCTAAAATCGCCTTAAAGATAAGAGTAAAAAGCCCAACACATTAATAAGAGTTATTTATTTCCTGGAAAATTTCTTTAAGAATTTTAAGAGTTTCAGATAAGAAGGAAAAAGGGTAAATTTGTTTCTCCAACAACTCTTGGCATTCATTTATTCCTCTGTGAAGACTTCCAGTGCACAGTGCGGACCTACTTCCATAGGAGTCAGAAGAAGGACCAGTCACTCAAATTCAAATGGCCTGCCTCCATCCCACGGCAATGGAGAGGAAATCCCACCATGCCTTTCAGTGGATTGCTTTTCAATATACAATTCCAAAGTCCTCCCGCTGTGAACCGAGCTAAGCCAATTCAGTCATCTAAAAAAGGTCAATACCTTTGTGAAAACTGTGGACTCTGGTGACAAAAGTTGGATGAAATGTAAGAATGAAAGGTCTTAGAGACTTAAATAAAAGTCTGCTGAAGTGCAAACACTTACTATCGACTAGATACAAAAAAGAGGCCTACTCCACCTGCCTTTATAAGTTCTATCTTCAAGCTCTCTTACAAGAGCCACACAGGACAGACTGCCCAAAACTCTGGGGCAGGATCAGCAGCCTTCTAGTCAGGGCCGTGGACAGTCTTCCCACAAAAACACACGACACAGCAGCTCTTGGTTCCTCCACCTGTAGAGCTGCTGGGCTTTTTCCTTCAATGGTGCCGTACACTCTTTCTAGCCAATTGCTTAGTTTAACCACCACGTCTTTCAGGGATCTAAAATTATTTTCTAACCACATGCTGAAGAACAGACGTCTGGTACAGATTTTGGCAACTCTATTGGAAGGACTCGCACAGACTTTGTGATGGTTGATTTTATGGGTCACCTGGCTGGGCTATGGAGTCTGTCCAGTTGTTTGTGACCATCAGTCTAGAGGGGGCTATTTTATTAGATGTGATTAACATTGACAATAAGTAGCTTTTAAAGAAGATTTCTCTCCATAATGTGAGCAGGCCTCATCTAGTCAGCTGAAGGCCTTCACAGTACAGTGTGGGGTTTCCTGAGGAAGAGTAACTCTGTCTCCAGACCGCAGCAGAGAAATCTGTCTGTCTGGATTTCAAGTCTGCCCTACAAATTTCTAACCTGCCAGTCCCCACAATCATGTCAGCCAATTTCTTAAAATCCATCTCTCTCTTTCTTCCTCTCTCTCACACACACGCACACATTTTGTTTCTTGGAAAAGCCTAGACTAACCCAGATCCCTGAGGAGCACAGGCTTCTGATTTGAGTACTTTGAACACTAACGCACCAAATTTAGAGTGTACATTAAGGTTAACTGACTTTCACACACATTTCACACAACATGCAAGTAAATGACCACACGGACTGACTTCGTTCTGTGGGTCCCTTCCCTCCTTATGCCCTTTATTTATTTATTATTTGCCTCATCTCACATTGACAGTTAAGCAGACGCAGAATTAATTTCTCAATTTACTTTTCCTGTTATACCTATGTAGCCTCTCAAAAGATTCGCTCAGGAACTTGAAAGCTTACTACAGTACCCGTGAGTCTGTGAAGAGTATAAAAGGGAAAACGTTGGCTTTACGTGGGGAAGCTGTCCTGCGACGCAGTAGAGAGTTGAGTTATTCTATGTAAAGTCTCCTCCTCGTAAGGTAGAATCTCCTAAACGGCCTTGTAGCCGCCTCTTACTTCATTAGGAGCCTTCGGAGACCCACTCATTACTGCAGGACAAATCAACATGCATGTTTATAGTCCTAACTTCCGCCTCTACCAGGGGTATTGAAAATAATGTATTCAAAAACCGCAAGGAATGTTAAGAATCCATTAGTTCCTGCCCTGAACATTCATTGTCACTGCACTGTGGCTCCCTGAAAAACATGTAAAACTTTAACATAAAGAGTTCCAAAAGAATCCTTAATTAGGAGATTCTTTTAAAAGCAATATCTTTGTGGAATTTTGCGGTGGTGGTGTTTTTGAAAGTAGAAATATACAAATGAGAATTTTTTTAAAAAATTTCAGATTGGGTGGCGCCTGTGGTGGAAAGTGGCGGGTTCAAGCCCGGCCTCAGCCGAACTGCAAAACAGAAACATAGCCGGGCGTTGTGGCGGGCGCCTGTGGTCCCAGCTACTCGGGAGGCTGAGGCAAGAGAATCGCCTAAGCCCAGGAGCTGGAGGTTGCTGTGAAGCTGTGACGCCATGGCACCCTACCGAGGGTGATAAAGTGAGACTCTGTCTCTACAAAAAAAAAAAAAAAATTCAGATTAATACTAGAGTACAGTTGAATAGGTTACATTCTTTGGGTTTCCCCTCACACAGGGGGTGTGCTGGATGTGTCCACTGGGTGAGAGCCTACTATTCTTCCTCCCTCCTCCCCTTCCCCACTGCCCCCCACCCTGCAAGTGAGAACTTTTTTAAACATTACATTAAAGTCCACTAATTTGTCTAGCACCTTCAAATACCTGGGTCGACATAACTCAAAAGAAGTCACACAGAACACAGAATCTAAAAGAAGCCTCATAAAAAAATGGTTGACGTAATCAAGCAAATTTTTAAAATGTTTTCACTATGTTTGTCCCTATCGCCACCAGAAACTCACAAAGCACGAGGCCTGGGAAAGGCCTTGTGAAACGCTTCAGTAAGGAAATCTGTTTGACTTGGTTAAATTTAGTGGCCCTGAAATGCAGTCAATAACAGAATCTTTATTTTGAGAAACTTCCCTTAACAGTCCATAAAATGCTAGAACATACTTTGAAAAATGTTAACATAAACTATTACAGACAAAATGAGGTTAAAAAGAAAAGTTTCCACATTAGGAGATTCTGTGACTTCTCCCAAGAAGTCATCTTAGTGTCTGGCAGACAGAGAATCTTTTCTGTCTTTCAGATAAATCTCCATGCAACATTTTGAACATTTCCTGCTATACTCAGTGAGAAGTAAAAGAACAGCTGATCACCATTTTCTGTATAATAAATCATTATTCTTTTTACAGGCCTTTATTAAGACATCTATCCACCTATTTTTTTTTTTTTGCCACCGCAGGAATAAGTAGGATTGGATCTTTCTTAGACATTTACTATCCATAAGTTTACTACTTTTGTCACTTTACTTGGAACCATCTACTTTTTCCATTAGCTTTTTATGTTAGGCCATAAATTTAGATACTCTACTAGATGTATGACCTGCATTTAGTACTGTGGTGCTTAAAGTACCATGGAATGATACCTTGTGTGGGAGTTGGGTTCAAAAGTCAGCAAATGAGGCAAAATCAGGTAGTGTCAAAAGTACTCTTGAAAATCTATTAGAAAAGTGAAAACCTATTAGAAAGTCTTGATGGTGGAGCAGAACAGACCATCTCTAAGGAATCCCAAAGGAACAGCCCACCCTCCAGATCTGGGACACAAGGCTGTACCGAATAAACACACACGAAAGTTGGCTTTCTTCTCGAAGGCCATGTTGCATGAAAAGTACAAATCTTTAAGCAGCAGCATTCCATTCACCACAGCAAAATGCTCACACCATGAGGGCTCACAGGAAATGAAACTGACCAAGCGAAGGACAAATCCACATCTCCTGCCCTTTCCTAGGACTGCACTCACTGAGGGTAATAGCAAGAAATTTACCAACACTACAGGGCGTCCCAAATGTCACCCCTAAAGTCACCACGCATGAGGAAAATGGGAAAGTGTTGTTACCTATACTTTTGCCTACAAAATATTCATTGAAAAGTTTTACAAAGAAGTAGCCAACACATAGAGAATACTCTGTAAATATTTTGTAATGAATATATTGTAAATAAAGGTACATATAACTACAATGTCCCATTTTCCCCATGCCTGGTGACATAACAAGTGACCTTTGGGACTCCCTGGTATTTAAGTTGTTATATTTGCCTCTCTCCCTCTTTTATATTTGCTTTTGATTCAAAAAACAATTGATTTGGTTTACTTGAACTTGTATAAATGTGCCTATAATCCACATCTCAGTATGTCAAACTGTATTTCACCATTGTTGTAGTTGAATTTTAAATAATCTATTCAACATCTTCTAAGTACAAGGCAAGGCGGGTGAATCATTATTTTCTATTCAGTTTTTCTTCAATTCAGGAACATTGAACAAGAACTTGCTTTGCAAAGAATGGAGAAAATATTTGGCGAAAGGATGAAAATGACCCTCCCCCCAGCTTCAGACTTGTTTTTTTTTTAATTTATTTTTTTCTTTGTGTGTGTGTTTTTTATTAAGTCATATATACATAGACCATGTATACAATAATGCATTTATGGGGTACAATGTGCTGATTTTATATACAATTTGGAATGCTTACATCAAACTAGTTAATATAGCTTTCACCTCATTTACTTAATTATTGTGTTAAGACATTTATACTCTAAACTTAATAGCTTTGACATGTACACTTGCAATATACACCATAAGTTGATCCCACCTTTACCCTCCCTCCATCCAATACCTCTCTCCTCCCCTCCCATTCCCCTCTTCTTCCCGCCTTCACCCTGGGCTATGGTTGTGATTTATCTTTCACATGAAAGTGTGAGTGATTGCAAATTGGTTTCATAATAGTACTGAGTACATTGGATACTTTTTCTTCCATTCTGGGGATACTTTAATCAGACTTCTTTTTGTTGGAGGAACCTAAACTAAAATCCAAATAGGATGGTATCAAGTATTATAGTAGGATAGGAATCAGGCCTTCTAAAATGAGTAGGGTTTTACTAAATACAGAAAAATATGTGTGTGTGTGTGTGTGTGTACACACACATTGGAAAAGGAGAAAAGACAGGTGGAGCTGAAACGAAAGAGCCCACAACCTGCAACTTTGGTTCTTGTGCTGCTGGTGACCTTGAACCAGACTCTGCTGCTCGTGGCCCTACACGCCCGTCAATGAAGCCATAAGTTTCACAGCAGAGAAAGGGTTTGATTATTCTTGTGGCAGCCCAGTGAGAAGGGGGAGCAAGGCTCAAATTGGCCTCCCCACAGGGAGGGTTTAGGGATCTTTATGGGACACGGGAGCAGGAGATCTAGGGCATGGGGAGAGATGCCTGGCAGTGGGAAAGGGAGGCGACCGGCAGCCCACACAGGCGGGCTCAGGCTCCGTCCTCCGCTCCTCACGGGATGCCTGTTCAGAGAACCAGGCATTAGCGTGAGCGAAGGGAGGAGTTTGGGATCTCTGATGTCAAAAGGTCACCTTGCGGGCCCTTGGGCAGGCCCATTTGAAGAGGAGGTAGGTGGTCTTGACCCCTTCAAACTGGACAAGAGCTGAAAGTTCCTGAAAAAAACACTTAAGCAACCGTTCCCATGGTGACGCATCCGTCCCAGGAAGCTAGTGAGTTTCTTTATATGGTGTTTAGCAGTGTGGCTTTTACTATACGGGGTAAAAATATCAACAAGAAGTAGGGGACTAAAAGCAAGCGGGGCAGATTAAATTTGGTGGGTCAAATCACATCAGCCCTCAGTTTCCCTGGAAGGCTGGATAAATGAAGGGAAACAAGAACTAAAATTGGAAAGATGGATGAGCCTAGGTTTGGAAGGACCCTGAAAGGTTTGTTAGGAAATAAGGACTTGATAGAGAATGAGGGGCTCGTGATGATTTCCTGCCAGGGGACTGTCCTATTCAGGGGAGGAAATGAGAGTAGGGAGGTCACAATGGGTCTTATTCTGTCTCTATGCACCACCCTCACCATAAAATCTGGTATTTTCTTACACTTGGCCACTGTTTTTATTCTTACTGCAGAGGCATTGCCTTGCATATGCATGTCCCTCCCACTCCCATCAAAACTGTTTGCTTTGCTTGAATCCTTTGCCAGTTTTATGGTAAATTTTCATTGCCGTCAAGTTTTCCAAATGAAAATCACTCTATGGCTCAGCACAGATAGCTGTACGCTTAGCAGTGAACAGAACCCAGTCATGCCACACAGACACTGCCCTCTGCCTTCGAGAGGTGTGGAAAATATAAGGGGATGATGGTAGGAAATAATAGACAAAGCCCTTTTACCTTGCCAAGGTCTATTCTAGATTCCCTGGGACCCACTGACAAGGAAAGCAGAAAACTTCCCTGCCAACATTCTAGCTGGGAAGGGAGATTGTCAGGGAGACCAACAACAAGCAATGACTACAGTAAGTAAATTTTTGTATCAGGTTAGGTGATTGGTGTTATTTAAAAAAAATAGAGGTGGGACAGATAAAGAGTATCTGGAGGCAGCCTGGGCAACCTGCTCAACATCATTAATGAAAATGCACATGCGATGAGATACCATTTCATAGCCGCTAGATTAGCTAAAATGAAAAGAACTGGTAACAGCAAAACACTGTTTATTCTATCAGGTTTCCCAATGGCTTCTCCTGTCATTTAAAAGTATTCCAAAGTAAACTATATGTCATAAAAATTTCTCAATCTCTAACACACCTGATTTAGATAACCGGGTGTCCTTCCCTGTTTAGACAACAGGGTGTTCCCAGGCAACATCAAGCATGACCAGTTTCATTCCGCATGTCTTTGCACATACAATGGAATCGTCTATTATTCTATAGGCATTTTTATAACCTGAGCCAACTCTGTCTTGTGAAGACGTGTGCACAGACATAGGAAGTTAAATAATGTCATTACATCACATGTGCATGCGTGTCCATGCATGAGTGTTCGTGTACGTGTGTCCATGCACGTGTGTCCATTCGTGCGTGTTCATGCCTGTGTGTCTGCGCATGTGTGTTCGTGCATGTGCAGGCTGAGTGAGATGTTTGTCTGACAATCTTCATGGGTCCGTCACCTGTCTGCTCTTCTGGTGAGAATGTCCAGGGGCTACCATGTGTCATCGACCTTTCATGAAGCCAAACCAAGAATGAGGTTGAGAACAGACATGAAGGAAGTTGAGCGTAGCCACCTCTCTAAGTGAGGAGATGCGTGAGCCCCACCCCACCCATCCCCTCATTGTTACCAACTTATCACTGGTGGCCACCTCCATTGGTCAGGTTGCAGATTAGACCCCTTGTAAACCTTAGAATTCGGTTTGTTTCCCATTCCCAGAGCTGTAACCTATGATTTGTGTTAGTTACAAAGGCAATGATGTGACAGAGGATAGATGGATGAATGGATGGATTGCACAGATGGTTACATATACTCAGGGGGAAAAGCCCTTAAATCACTTTTCCAAGGGGAAACTTCACTGCCTTATGCTGTTAGCATTGGTCATTATTAAGCAAGTCAGATCTTTTCTTCTACCCCTAACCCCTTCCAGGGTTCTCCATTTACAAGTGCAGCCATGATTGTAAAATGCGTAATAAAAAAACATCAAGACACCCTGTGAGAATGTAACAAAAACCAGCACCAGATAAATCACTCATAAATAAAAGTTAATGATGTTTCCTCTCCTTGTTCAGGGAAACCACATTAGAAAACAAGGGAAATGGCAAACTATAAAAAAATAGATCCAATCACACGAATTCTCCACAATAATCAAAATTAGACTGGCTATTTTCCTGATTTATGCCACTCTGTATTGCAAACCAACATGCCTAGTCCAGCTTACATCTGCAAGACTCATAGAGAAAATGCTAGTGTATAGTCAGACTACAGTGCTCCTGGGGCACAAACATTAACTAGTCATAGAAGAAAGTGGACTAATCAACCTTCATAGCTTTAATTCTCTTTATCTCTGCTGATTATTCTAATCATAATGGTCAACATCAAATTAGTTCATTTTAAAATTTATTGCCTCCCAAAGACTCAATGCAATTCTAAATTCCTAACTTATTACTTACACGATGTAATAGATGCTCAGATTCGATCTCAATGCATGTAGCATGGTTGTAATAGGAGGATGTGCTGAACAGGCACAGAACAGGGCAAGTTCGATACAAAAACTCTCATTGTGATTCCCATTAAGGAATCACAGGAGATGCAACATGAGCTCTTTTGTGATAAATACAAAGCTAAGATTGAGATTTTAATTTTCTAATGCTATAAAAAGAGTGACATAAATTAGACACAATCTCTATATTTAATCTGCAATTATTTCTAGAGAAAAGCTAACATATCTTAGTTCTACCCAATCATGGACAGTATCTTGTAACATTCAAATATCTACTTTTTGAGTCTCCTGTCTACACTTACCATCCTATTGGTTTGGGGAAGTTAAAAAAATGAGGCGATGTGATCACATTTCTCTAAACACTCCTGTAGCTCTCTGCCTTTCTGGGAAGACCACTGTGGCCCTGACCCTCCGCCTCAGCCATGTGCTCCCTATTGTTCCTTGACAGCATCAGCCGCATTCCTGCTTGAGGGCACTGGCATCTCTACCTCTGCCTGGAATGCTCCTCCCTGAAATACCCAAGTGGCTCACTCCCACACTTCCTTCCAGACTCGGGTCATGTGTCTTCTTACTTGAGAACCCTGTCTTGACATCTCCAAAGCATTAATCCACACTTAATTCTGAAACAAACAATATTGTATTTTATTGGTGATTTGTTAATGATAAATAATGATGATTTCCCCTACACTATAATCCAAGTCTCTGAGACCAGAATCTTCACTTTACCTACAGGAGGCACACAACAAAGAATAAATGAAGGAAGAAAAAGGAAAGATAGGCTACTCTCATTTTTATTGGTCAAGGTAAATTTGATAGCATTGAGAATGAAATAAATATTATAAATATTTCACCTAATCCTCAGGATTCTGCATGTGTTCTTGATGGAGAAAAAGATATTCTTTCTGATAATGGACTTCCCACCGTCTCAAACTTCTCACACTCGCAGCTATCAAATAAATCTAACCAAGTACACTGAACTTGCTGTTGAAACATATCTAAGTCAACAGAGTTGTGCTTATTTTGCTAACAATTTTGCATAAAGTTTATTTACTTTTTAAACACAGAAGACTGTCCACAAAGCAATACCTCTATTTTCTTATAAATTCAACCTTCTTGGATAATGAAAAATCCAGAATTGAAGTCAGAATTCTTAAATCATTGCCTTAATAACGAATCACTGTATGTGAAAAATGGAATTGTCAGAAATAGCGACTGAGGCAGGAAATAACCTGTCATAAGAGGTTAAAAACTAGCAGGAAAATTTGACTTTTAAGGCCTGATTTCCATCTCTCTTTCAGTGTATAACTGGGCCAAAAAAATTAAAAAATAAAACAAAAGGAGAAACAGAGAGAGCAGGCCACAAAACATGTGTTAGAAGCCAAACCCCTGTCTCCAACTTCTGAAAAAACAAAACGTAGACAGTGTAATTGGGCTCCCAGGATTCCCTGAGGCATCCTTTAATATTTGCAACAAATTTTCAGGATGAACGCCACCGTGAAAGGGCTAAATTCTTACAATCTCAATAGCTGGAATGCTTTGCTGGTTTTTCTCATGCCACATTAGTTTTGGGTGGTGGTTTTTTGTTTTTCGTTTTTTTTTCTTAAAGATTCCACTAAAGGAAAAGCCATACCAGCCTTCCAATGGGAAATTTCCATTCATTCATCAGGATAACAAAGACACCCACAAATTGTGCCTGAATGCAACTGGAGTCCACCACCATCATCATGAAGGTCTATATTTAACACACCTGGCCAAGATGACAGCCTCTGGGGAATCATCACTCTCCTTAATTAGTTGGAGGTAGTCAAAGAAACCACTTCTGGTACGCCAACCCAGGGCTCCCCTCCACCTGCTCCTGTAGGTGAGTTCTGATAGAGCAGACATGCCAAGCCATGCACTCAGGCCAGATAGCTAAACATTCATATGCATTCCCAACATTTTGAGATGCTGTTGAATACTGGTTTCTGTAGAGCAGGGGGCCATGGAATGTGTTAGAAATGCATAATCTCAGGCTTCATCCCGGATCTACAGAGTCAGAGAATTTGCCAGACTCACACCTGTAAGCCTAGCACTCTCTCAGGCTGTGGATCACCTGAGCTCAGGAGTTTGATACCAGCCTGAGCAAGAGTGAGACCCCATCTCTACCAAAAATAGAAAAACTAGCCGGGCATAGGGCTAGTTTTTAGTACACACCTATAGTCCCAGCTACTCAAGAGGCTGCGGCAAGAGCATCACTTGAGCCTAAGAGTTTGAGGTTGCTGTGAGCTATGACCCCATGCCACTCTATCCAGGGAAATTAAAAAAAAAAAGGCAATAAATAAAGAAATAAAGAAAAAGAAAAAGCCCTTCAGGCATTTCTGATGCACTACTTTATGGGCTATATTCAGTTTACAATTAAAAAAAAGATCTGGCTATCAAAATCTAACTGTACAGATAATTGACTTGTTGTTAATCTATGTATTTGTTTGGGCAATATACCTTGAGTGTCATGTGGTACATGCTGCTTTGGAAGCTGGAAACTCTGTGGTGGACAAAACAAACATAAACATTGACTTCTTGGAGCTTACCATTTAGACGAAGGAGGCAGACAATAGATGAAAATACACAAATCATACCACACTGCTGAAAATCATTAAGTGTCATGGACAAAATAGACAATGAAAAGAAGATGGGGACTTCAGGAGAAGAGATATGAGCGCATTTTAACTAAGTTGGTCAGGGTCCGCATTACTGAGAAGATAAAATTTGAACTTTGGTCAGTTAATGAGTGTGCAAGACTTTATTAGAAGGTGGCTTTTTATATAATTTTTAAAAGCCCATATATAAGTAGATTTACAGAAATATTTATATCATTGTTTCTTTCAAGTAAGGATGTTCTAAGTACTTTACAAAATTTTAAGGAATATATACTGTTCTGCCTTTAAGTCTTAGTTCTAAATCTATCCCCACTTTTACTCTATTTGCATGTTTAACTTTATTTTTAGTACTTAAAATTATTTATCATTGTGTTAAGTCAAATATTTAATCAAAAAATTAGACAATTGTACAAAAAATAATTCATATATACTCATTTTAATTTTTTTGTCCAATTCTCCTAAAGTTGGTCAAAACAGACAAAAGAACACTATCATTGGAGTAGCCATGATCTTTTAATGCCCAATAGGGCCTTTTAAAGTAAAAGTCACTTATCAGTAAGAATTAGAAGAGAAATGAAAAGTTTTATAGTTGGGATAGTAGATTCAATTTAGACTCAGACCCCTGGGGAAAGGGTTAAAGAGTTGTATGGATTGAATTTTGCCCCCTAAAATCTACATCTATGGTCTTATCTCCTAATGTGACTTCCACTGGGAAGCAGGGACTTTACGGAGGTAAGGTTAAATGAGGTCATAAGAGCAAGGCCCTAATCCACTACGACTGGTGTCCTATGTGAGGACACTGCAAGACTGGGGCCATGTGCTAGCTGGGAAGAGAGGCCTTGCTAGAAACCAGTCCTAGCACCTTGATCTTGGACTCCAGACGCTACAACTGTGAGAAAAACAATACCGTGTTCAAGCCACTCAGTCTGTGGAATTCTGTTATGACATCCCATGCTGACTAATAGCATGAGTTTGAGTATATCCGTTGGAAGGATGGGTATGAGTACATCCATTGAGGATGATCTCCTCAAGAGATCATCAGGACCAACAGAAGGATGGTGGCTAAATTCCACATGTCCTGTGTGGCCTCTCCCAGAGGGACACTAATGGCCTATAAATAGTACCATGGCATCATAGAAGCAGCCATGAGTGGAAGGCCAAGAGATAAGAATAAGATAGGGAACTATTAAAATACAGCTCATAATGAGCCTCATTTGTGTCACACAACATTTCTGGAACTATTACTATTATCACAAAGGGGAAGATAAGTGGGGACAGAATTGTGGAAGTAGATTCATTCAAGTTGATCATTAAATTCTTCATTTTTTGGTGCATCTGCTATGGACTAGTCACTATGTTAGGTGCTGACTATTCAGCAGTACACAGAAGACAGAGGGTTTCTGAAACATATATAAATAATTTTCTTACAAACAAGAAAGGAGGAAAATGGTCTGTAAGGGGAGATTATAGGGCCCTGACCTGGTCAAATAAGGCTTCCCTAAGAGAGAGGCATTTGCTCAGTCCTGAGCAAAGGACTTTCTAAGCAGAGGGAATAAGTCCTGGGGTTGGCAGAGCACAGAAAGTGCTGTGTAAGATGAAATTGGAGACCATGCAATCGTAGCCAATGATAAATATCTGAGACTTTATCCACAGAGCCACCACAGGAGAAGTGGTGGTACTTTGGGAAAAGCTCGGAAGGCAACCAAGGTAGAAGAATGGATCTTGTTTGATGTTAGTGATAGTAACTTCAGGTGAAGAGTGTGTAGGAAGGGGCAGACGCAAATACAGGGAGCGAAGGTAGTTTGGCTAGAGAGGGTGAAGAGAAGCAGACCAGCAGGTGTGTGTGAGTGACCAGCAGGAACACGGGGATTGAACCTGTGAGAAATGTTGGTGGGAAAATATATAAATGAAGGTAAAATGCTCTAGGGAACCAGAAAGCGGGAAGGGAAGTGCAGAAAAGAGAATTGATGAAGGTTTCAACACCAGAAGCTCTGGGGATGAGAGTGCCATAACTAAAGCAGGTGGGGATGAGTCACACTCGGGATGCGATGGTGACCTTCAGGGCAAGGAGACTAAGGAGTTGCTTCTGGGAAAGGGATTACTGTATTGGCTGGCATGTGGCAGTAGAAGCCCGAGGAACCCCCGCAGAGTTCCTGACAAGTGCGGGTGCACATGTTGCTTTGACATTGTGACACTGTGACATTGTGACATTGTTCTGTGCTGGAAGAATCCCTGAAACTGGGTTATGCCTTCTAACCTCTGTCCCTCTGTCCCCCATCCCACTGTAATCCCTCTCCCCACTGACCTTCAAGCTTCCCATTACGTGCTATACATTTGTCACCTGGTAACAGAAACAAGAATAAGAAAAAAACTCAAGGAGGGATTAATGAGCCAAAATCACTTTAACAGTGCCTGGAATATTCAAACTGAAAATTTGATAAACTGAATTGATAAATAAATTCCAAGTGTGTCAGGAGAAGAAAGGGGATAAGGGCTCGGCGCCTGTGGCTCAAACAGCTAAGCCATCGGCCATATACACCTGAGCTGGTGGGTTTGAATTCAGCCCGGGCCCACCAAACAATGATGGCTGCAACCAAAAAATAGCCGGGTGTTGTGGCGGGCACTTATAGTCCCAGTGAATTGGGAGGTAGAGGCAGAAGAATTGTTCGAAGCCCAAGAGTTGGAGGTTGCTGTTAGCTTTGATGCCACGGGCACTCTACCCAGGGTGACAGCTTGAGGCTCTGTCTCAAAAAAAAATAAAAAAGTGGATAAGACACATAAGTGTGGGGAGCTAGCCCGTGATATCATGGGTAAGAAAGGCCAGATGGGCTTAGAGACAGAGGTCGACAGATTGAGGGCAGGCGCTGAGCTGTCCATCTCACTCCTGTGTTCCCTCTGTGGTTAGGCACTAAGATGACGTGAGGCCTTCCTCCTAAGAACCCTGCCCTTTTGCCACTTGCATTAAATATATATATTTATATATATGGTGGGCAAAGAACATAAATAGACATTTATTTTTTAAAAAGACATGGAAATGGACAACAGGCATAGAAAAAAATCATCATCCCAGAGAAATGCAAATTGAAACCACAGTAAGATGTCATCTTGTACCAGGCACAATGGCCATTATTATATTGGTAAGGATGTGGAGAAAAAGAAGCTCCTAGACACTGTGGTGGGGATGCAAATTAGTAAAATTAGCATAACTTCTATGGAAAACAGCATGGAGATTTGTTGGAGAACTAAAAATAGAACTTCCAGTCAATCCAGCAATCTAACTCCTGGGTTTCTATCCAAAGGAAAAGAAAACATTATAACAAAAGCATACCTACACCCGTGTATTTCTCTTGGCACGATTCCCAACAGCTAAGCTATGGAACCAACCTAAGTGCTCATCAACAGATGACTGGATAAAGACAATGGGGTATATACACACAAGGGAATACTCTTCAGCTGTAAAAAGAATGAAATCGTGTCCTTTGCAGAAACATTGACAGAACTAGAGACAGGTTCAGACATAGCAAGTTAAATATTACAAGTTCTCACTTATAAGTGGGAGATACGTAATACATGTACACGTGGATGTAGACTGTGGTATGATGGACATTGGAGACTTGCAAGGGTGAAGGGATGGGGAGGGAATGGTAAGAAATCACCTTCTGGGTACAATGTATATTATTTGAATGATTAATACACTAAAGGTCCTGACTTCACCATTATGTAATCTATGCATATAAAAAAATTACACTAGTACCCCATAAATATATACAAATTAAAAAATGTATATGTATTTCATGTTCCTTAGCACAAGCTTAGTAAGCATCTGTAGCAAACTAAACAGTATTATTCCCTATGAGGAATATAAAGATTAGCCAAGTTTCTTGCCCTCAAAGAACAGAAGAGTCAACAATAAAAATAACAATGTTCAACAAAATAAAAAGACAATATAAAACGAGGTCCTATTTCATCTACCAGTGATACTTATGGAGGGATTCCTGAGTTAGAAAAGATGTCAGACCAGTTAATTCTAAATTACTTTTCACATTTAACAGTCAAGTTAAACATGAATCATCTTCAAACATAGCGACAGATTTGGGTGTTCTTTCCCAGCTTTCCCCACCCGATCGCTCATTTTCTCCTAGTCCTCCAGCATTGGAGTGGAAAATCACCAGGGATGGTCAGGGTAGGAACCAAGGTGTTGGGTTACTCACTCCCACTCTCTCCAAGGCTAAAAGTTAAGTGAGTTGGAGGATGCGCAGGATGGGGATATTTCAGTAGTGCTGCTCACTGTGGTTTTATTCTTTATAAAACTGTTTAATGTACAAACAAGGCATCATTCACTGACTCCAGCTTTGTTACAGCTTTGAACTGTCACCTTTTTCCTGGTTGGACATGGCCGTGTTTTCCTCATTGATTCCTGGGTCTCTCTGGGCTGGTTTTTGTAGTTTTCAGGCCAATGCTATGTACTACCAGCTGATTCAAGATTCCTTGTGACTCTGCATTAAAATCTACAAGGATAAAAGTTGAACCACAGCAGACTTTCAGGAAAACCACACAGTTTTTTCATGAAGTCATAACCTGACTCTAAAAAGCATTTTTTTAAAAAAATGACAATTTCTCCTTCTTCAAATAATGGATCTAGAACAATGGCTACTGAACTTGTAAAGTAAAAAACTTATTGAGGATTTATAATAGATGGCTATGGCTGATGACACCTGAACCCAAGGATCAATTTTAACATTAGGAAAAGTGAGACAGACAACAGGTCTTAGTGCCTCCTGATAGCAGTTCAGAATAGCACCTAAGAAGGTGTCTTGCCAAAAGAGAAATCAAAAAAGAATTTTATCGAGCCCCCTGATCTGCCTACCAGACTATTCAAGAAATACAGCAGACAGAGCAAGGATAGAACCAGAAAAATCCAGATGGTGATAAAATCTATAGAAATAAATGGCCAGTTTCTCTGACATCTATATGGCAAAGGGGAAAAAAGGGAGACAGAGAGAGAAAGGAGAACATACAATTTAAAGAAAACTAGGAGACATGTAAAACCAAATACAACATGCAGACCTTGTTTGTATCATGATTTGAATAAACATCTATAAAAACAATATGAGACAAAAGAAGAAATTTAATTTGGATATTTCACGAAGGGTATGGTCTCAAATTGTTTAGATGTGGTAATGGTATTAAAGGTATATTTTTTAAAAGAATCCTTATAATTAAGAAATAATGTTAAAATATTTGTACCAAAGGCAACACAGATATCTGGAATTTGTTTCTAAATAATCCAATCTAAGGGAAAGGGGGAAATAGGTAGCAGTAGAAATGAAACAAGATTGGCCATGAGCTGGTTCCCAAAGCGAAGTCTTGGGGAACTTGGAGATTTACAATGCTGCTCTCTTTTCCTTTGTGCATGTTTGAAATTACTCATGACAAAAATTTCCAAAAGAAGGGCGGTGCCTGTGGCTCAAAGGAGTAGGGCGCTAGCCCCATATGCCAGAGGTGGTGGGTTCAAACTCAGCCCCGGCCAAAAACTGAAAAAGAAAAATAGTATTAGGGGGAAAAGGGAAATAGAGATACAAGTACACTAGGAAGGATCAAGATGGTACCTTTACCCAAACTGATGCCTCCTTTCAACCAAAACACCCACTGCCATTCAGTACATTTGAAGTCAGATAAATTTTGCTAATAAACACTTTCAATACTACACAAAATATTATCACAGCATTTGAAAATTTTTGAAAACTTAAGTAGAAAGAAACTATAAGGATTAATGCTATATTGTTTCAACTCAGTTGGGCTAAGAGATGCCCAGATACCAAGGAAATATTATTTCAGGGTGTGTCTGTGAGGGCGTTTCTAAGTGGGAGAGATCAGCATATGGATCAGTACACTGAGTAAAAACATCTTCTCTCACCCACGTGGGCAGGCATCCTCCAAGCTGCTGAGGGTTCAGATAAGACAAAGAGAAAAAGGAAAGGGGAATTCACTTTCTCTTTTGGAGCTGGGATGCCCATCTCTCCTCTTGCCCTGGGATACCAGCACTCCTGATTCTTGGGTTTTCAAAACTCCAGCATAATTGTGGGGATTCTCAGCCTCCAAAATGACATGAACCAATCTCCATAATAAATCTTTTCTTGTACGTCTCTCTCTCTATCCTATTGTTTCTGTTTCTCTCCTGGAGAAGGCTGACTAATACAGAAGTCATCTGGAATCATTCCAAAGGTGAATTACATTTTAGGAGGCCTATTTGAGCCAGCTCTAGTCAGCAACTCAAGTATTTCTTTTTAACTCCTTGACTATGAATTAAATTTCAAACTAATCAACTTGTTTATTTCTGCTAAAATTTCAGAAACTAAGCAATCGGCTTAAAATTTCTGCCCTGCTAGGTCTCTTTTCTAAAGGAAAAGCAATTTTCTACCATAAATTCGGCTCTTGGGAAGAAAGCCATTAAAATATGTTGCCAACAAAATAGAATATACAGCAAGAATAGGACAGGAATTAAATGTCAACAGGTTAGTCATGCATTTTCATTGGTTAGCCAGGAAAAAGTAAAAAAGATTCACAAGAAAAATTCATGAAAGGGAGAGAGAAGATGAGATGGGGAGCCATTGGCACCAATAAACTGGCACTTAATTAAATTGGCCCTTTAAGTTCAAATCGCCGTTTTAATCAAAAACAAAAAAGTTTTTAAATTCCAGAGTATTAAGTTTAATTACATAAGTTTAAAAACATAATCAGTGCTCCGCTGTTTTGTCTTTGAGAAAACTTTTTAGTAAGGAACTAACAGAGGCCCCAAAGACTTTTTGGTCATAGGACTACGTCTGCCATAGGTAACTATGACAACAAATAAAAAACTGAAACAAAAATTAAGTGGTAATTATTTGTTATAGACCAGAATGTTATGGCTCTGCTCACAACCAAAGGATCCCTCTGATTCTTTCACTTAAATACCTTTTGTTTCTGTAAAGACATGGTGGGTTTATCTGTTTTGTAGAACTAGCCTCCTCTGTGAGGAAGAATGTAGCTGACTTTGTTAAGGACACCAGCCTTGATATCAAATAGCTTTAGGATCAGCAAGTAGCAGCTCACCCTGTCCCAGCTCCTGTTCTATCAGCAGGGGTCGACAACCCTAACTATCCGCCTAGAATATACAGCTATTTGTGTCCTCTTGACTCTGGAGTTAGCACAGATGCTTCAAAGGGCTGTCAGGTCTTACCCGGCACCAACTGCAACAGGTTGATGCAGATCTCACCTGTTTTCTACCTATGACCATCCTAAGCACTTCATTCTCTTAAGAATAACCTTCTCAGGACCAAGCCAAAAAAGTTAGTATCAGCACTTCTCAATAGAACCCGATTCCCACTTAAATTCAATCAATGTGCAGAACCTGCCTTCCTTAGGCTTACATTCAACAGTGATAGCCCCCCGACACACGTGTGTGCACACTCAGGCACATTGCATGCCTGAATTATCTCTGTGTCAATGGAGTGCAGGAAATGAGAGATTAATGGAGAAGAATGGAGGAACATGGGAAGATCTGGTTGTCTAGAGAGAACTTAGACAGATAAAAGGGTAGAATAGGAATGGAAATCAAAGCGGCCACTGAACAAAAAAGACGTCATAGTATGGACCAGTAGCGTTTTCGGAGAACAGTAAAATGAAGAGTTTAAACTGTGTGCTATCTAGGAGAAATAATTATGAAATAAAGTTGGAAGGTGGCCATTTGTAGCAGGCTGCAGAGAGCCTTAAATTCCAGGTAGTACAATAAAGCTTAGTTTTGCAATTGATTCCTGAGGAAGTTTTGGACAGAAGAGGAGAGATCGGGCAAAATCAAGGCGATAGGAAGATTGATCTGGTGTGAGACCTACTAAAAGAGCACGAAATAATGATGGCGGGTTGGCAGCTACCTGCGTTCTTAGTTCTTGGTGTGCTCTTGGTCAAAGAATAAGCAAGGCAGGCGTGAAACAAAGTTTATGGAGGAGGACAATTCTCAGTTGATAGGATAGAGGTGGTTCTCTTTTTAGTAATTTGTTCCCCAGGAGGGCACAGAGAAGTTTCTGGAAGCCAGAGGAACAGAGTGTAAGTTCCCGATTAGGGATGTGGCTCAAAGTGGAGAATTCTAGGGTTTCAGCTCCACAGGAGCCCTAGAGCACCCAGGAATAGAGAAGGCAACACCCGACTCTCTGGTTGGCCTCCCACTGATTTTAAGATGTGGCTTATAAAGCCCAAAGACCTATTCAGGTTACTTTAAGGGAGGAAGTGGTTGATTTGAGAACAGAGGAATCTCACAGAGGTAAGGGCAGGAAATAATTGTTAAAAGCAGGCAGCGTGTGCGTCAGACTGGACCCTGAGCCTCAGGTTTCAAATTCCTCAGGGGAGCACCCGCGGGGCTCAGCTCCCCTTCTGGATCGAGTCAACTCTTTCAGCAGGCTGCGGAATGCCAACGCCCCCATACCCTCCCAGGTGCCTGTCCTCCCCACTAAAACAGAAGCTGCCTGGGGATAAGGACTGTGTCTTGTGTACAATTATTTTCCCAGCACCCAGCTCTCTAAGCAAAAGAACATGAACTCCATGGACTTTGATAAACCAGCACTACGTTAAAATAATGCTTTCAAACAGAAATTATTCATGTCTGTACTTGTCGCCCTCACATAGGCCACCTTATATGTCTACATTTCTCTAAAAGCACCTGCTTTCGTTCGGCGCCTGTGGCTCAAGGGGCTAAGGCGCCAGCCACGTACACCTGAGCTGGCGGGTTCGAATCCAGCCCGGGCCCGCCAAACAACAATGACGGCTGCAACCAAACAATGGCCGGGCATTGTGGCAGGCGCCTGTAGTCCCATCTACTTGGGAGGCGGAGGCAAGAGACTCGCTTGAGCCCAGGAATTGGAGGCTGCTGTGAGCTGTGATGCCACGACACTCTACCCAGGGCGACAGCTTGAGGCTCCGTCTCAAAAGAAATAAAAATAATAAATAAATAAATAAAAGCACCTGCTGTCTTCCTGGTTGTTCAGGTGCCCAGCTGAGGGCGTGCACGGAAGGCCTGCTCCCTGTATGTAACCCCTCAGCACCTTGTGTAACCAACCGTGTGGAATAAACGAGAATGCAGTCCCCTTTACGGGTCTGCGCAAATGTCAACAGGCAAATAAAGTTATGCCAAATCCTCTCTGATTTTGGATTGAACACTACAACAGTTTAAATGAGGACTTTTCTTGGTCTGGATAAATATAAAGTGAATTTGAAATGCCATCAAGACTCGAAGAATTGTAAAATACAGTATTAACACAGCTATCTTATTAACACAGATGGATTCATAGGGGTATAAAACAATTGCACATTTCTACATCTAAGAAACAAATTCTAAACCACATACCTGCAAAAAAGCAAATGAGCCCTTCTGCAAAACATGTACTCAGTCATTTTTCACATATAGTCTAGTTCTGCTCTGGAAAAGGTTTAATATACTTATTTGAAACCAGTAGACTTTCTTTGTCTCATTTCATTCTGTCAGTTTTCATTCAACACCCAGGTATTGATGGCATACTCAGCTTCAGGCCTGGGCCTCCGGACACGAGTCTTGTTTATCTGTCAATGAACGCATTAGCAATCCCGCACGTGGGTACATCATCTTCTGGTTTGCAAAGCACTTTCCTGTAAGAGTCATCCAATACCAAGAAAACACACCTCTTCAATGTTTCAGTGGGGGAAACTGCCTAAGGCGATTGTCGTGACTCTCTCGAGGTTGCTCCAAGCACACAGCAGGGGCCCAGGTGACACGAGGTTGTCTGGCTGCACATCCAGTTCTCTCCCCCCGCATCACTCACCGGTTCGTTCCCCTCCTGGATTCCCATGGAGAAAGGAAAGGGAATGTGCTGTGTGAGGTCACTTTGCTTCCGTAAGTGCCTGCCTAGCCCCTCGCTGTTTATTCAGCAGTGCAGACCCCGGGAGCCCCAGCTTCCATGTGCCTGATCAGGGCTGACGGGCGCTGACACTGGGTATAGAATCTCTCCAACAGCACAGCCGAGACATGATTACACTGCTGAAAAATTTTGTTGGCGCCTCACACAGCAAGAAATAAAATTTTAAATTAAAAGCTTTACACAGTGTTCACTAGAGCCTGCCATTTTTGTCATTATGAGAACTATTTTTGCCATTAGGATATAATTTTTGAAGAAAAAGACTGTTCCCTTAACTGTTGGTTTCTTAGCAATGGGAGATTCTAATAGAAACAGAATATGTAGGATTTTGCAGCTTTCTTCAAGTAAAAAAACCAATTACATTGGGTCAGTACTTTCCAACTTCTGATCCATTACCCAAAGCCAATTTCATCACCTCCAATAGCTCCCTCCTCAGACACCATCCTCAGAGGTAACTGATGTCTTCACCTTATCTCGTACTATCTCCTTTCCTCCTGGGGTTCAAGATTAAAATAATAAATGATTCACCTAAGCTTGGTATCATTTGAGTTTTGAAAACTAAACAGTCAAACGGGAAGGTGTCTCCCAAACCCACGAATCTACCTCCTATGAGCACAGCGCTAACTATATGAATAGAGAGCAGCAAGCATTCCTCAGAGGGGGTTGTGATACTCATTAATGCCTAAAGGGGTGGCCCCAGAAATTCCAGTAACACTCGGGCATCCTGTTAGATACACAGACTCCCAGGCCTGAGCCCAGATCAACTGAATCAGGATTTCTGGCAGTGAAGCCTAAAACTCTGTGTTTTTAACATGCTTCTTTGGGAGAATCTGATGTTCACGGTGGTTTGGGAAACACATTTAAATCAATGGTTCTCAAAGGGTGGTCCATGGACCAGCAGCAGCATCACCTGAGACCATTTAGAAATGCAGGGTCACAGATGTGCCCCAGACCTACCGAGTCAGAGAGTGAAATCTGTGCTTTCTCAAGTGTGCATGGTGAAGTTTGAGAAGCACTGATTTAAACGAGAGAATACATTTCAATTCAAAAAAGCACGTATGAAGATCCTCCTAATAAAGACCCTGGGCTTTTTGCTACAGGGAAAAGGAGAAGTGCATTTTGTATTATGTTATTTTTAAAATGTTATTTTCTTCCAGTTTTTATTTAGAACTTGCTATGTGCTAAGCAAGTTCTAAATTCCTCTAAATTAGAGGTTGCTTTTTTATTATGTTAATTTTTCATGTTAATATAAGGGTGCATATGATTAGGTTACATTGTCTGCATTCATTAGGTAATGTCCAAGATGTAGTTGAGTCCTTCCCCCAAGAGGTGCACCATACACCCCTACATTGTACCTGTTAGCTGGGAGCTTAATGAGCCCCCTGGCCCTTCTTGAACGAAATTGTGTTTTTCTCTCCTGTGGGCCTATATTTCTTCATTTACTAGTTTCAAATTAATACTGAGTACATAGGGTGCTTGCTTTTCCATTCTTTTTGTTTGTTTGTTTTTGAATCTGTCACCCTGGGTAGAGCGCCATGGCATCACAGTTCACAGAAAACTCAAACTCTTGGGCTCAAGTGATCCTCTTGCCTCAGCCTCCCAAGTAACTGGACTACAGAACTAGTTTTCTTTTTTCTATTTTTAGTAGAGATGGGGTCTCATTCTTGCTCAGGCTGGTCTCAAACTCCTGAGCTCAAGCAATCCACCGCCTCAGCCTCCCAAAGTGCTAGGATTACAGGTGTGAGCCACAGCATTCGACTTGCTTTTCCATTCTTGAGATACTTTACCAAAAAGAATGTTCTCCAAATCCTTCCAGGTAAATACAAAAGATGCAAATTCGCCATCTTTCTTATGGCTGAATAGTATTCCATGGTATACATATACCACAGTTTATTAATCCATTCATGGGTTAATGGGCACTTTGGTTGTTTCCACATCTTTATAATTATGAATTGAGCTGCTATAAACATTTGAGTGCAGGGCAGCACCTATGGCTCAGTGGGTAGGGTGCTGGCCCCATATACCAAGGATGGTGGGTTCAGACCCAGCCCCAGCCAAACTGCAAAAAAAACAAATAAACAATCATTTGAGTGCAAATTTCCTTGTGGTAAAATGACTTTTTTTTTCCTTCTGGGTAGCTAGTAATGGGATCACAAGATCAAATGGAAAGTCTACTTAGCTCTTTGAGGATTCTACATACTTCTTTCCAAAAAAGACTATGTTACTTTGCAATCCATATGTTAGAGATTTCTTAAGTTATTATGAAAGTAACTAAAGGAGCTTATGATCTACTAAGACTTAAGACAGGATCTGGCAAACCTTTTCTGTACAGGGCTAGATGGTAAATATTTTAGGCTTAGCAGGCCACATGGTGTCTGTTGAGACTACTCAGCTCTGCTGTTATAATGGGAAAGCAGCGGTAGACAAGATGGAAATGAACATACATGGCCGTGTCTCAACAAAATTTTATTTATGGACACTAACATATGCATTTCATATAGCTCTCACAAGTCATGAAATATTCTTCTAGAGTTTTTCAACCATTTAAAAATGTGTAAGAAATTTTGGATAAGTTACAGTTGGGGACTAGCTTTGTCCGTGAGGAGTTGTTCACTGTCAAGTAAAGCCAGGAAGTCAGTGACAAACAAAATCTGAGGGTTTTAGTTACTGTGATGTCATCAACAGAAATGGGAAAGTCAGGAAAAAGCTTTTTTAGAAGGAAAAATGATATGTTCTTTCTGTAGAAACTAGCATTTTCTGTCATTTCCTGTCTTCTTATTTTCCCACAAAGTGACATGAGTCTTTTCTTGTATTTCTATACAGCAGAAACAGATCTATCACGTAAGCAAGTTCATTTCCTCTCCTCATTCATACCACATTTGACAATTGTGTGGAAATAACACCTGTTAAGGGAGGTCTTTATGTTCTTTTCCCATGGGTCCAATTTTATCCATTTATCTAGATATGAAAGCCAACATCTCCATTAAAAAGCAGACTGTCTTCCATCAGGCATACGCTGCCCTATTTCTTCTCTCCTTCAATTTCAAGGGGGGTGGACATTGGTCATGTTATGGACCACATTCCTATCGATCTGCAAAACTGCCAATTTATGTGGCCTCCTGTAGGCTCCTATGCTTTACGGAACTTCAGGCTTCTTGTTTGTTTTTCATTTTAGACTTCCACAGTTAAGTGGCTAAGAATCCAAATGTTAAAGACTGATAATAACAGAAATATAATACTATTCTAACAGAAAAAGTTCCACATGCATCTATGATATCAGTTATCAAATTCAAGACCACTGAGAATCCCTGGGCACTTCAGAGTTGGTACTTTATCATGCTCCTCTATTGATGCCCAGCCAAGTTTGAAAACCACCTTCCACACTACAGTGACTATAACGTGACCCATGGAGTTTTGCATGGCTGTAGCCAGGGCATGATGTTGGATGGGGATAGTCAGGAAGTGTCAAAACACCGTGTTTCTGGACATGGAGAAACATCTTTACACAGAACTTAAATTCTCAATTATTCTTCACAACAAAAATGGAAGTGAAGCCAAAACGTCCCTCACTCAGAATAAGCTGAGCAAAACTCAAGTTGATAGATTATAGAACTTCCAGATCAGAGGGGGATGAGCTTTACAGTACACTGCATCTGCTCTCCCTGACCCTTACACCTGGCCAACACACCCACTTATCAAGAAATTCCAGCTCATAATGTCAAGGCAAGGACTCCAGATATGTTCTAGATAATCACCCCATCCCTGTACCCCATCCTCCACTTTTGCTCATTCTTGCACATCACTGGTGTCAGTCTTCCAGATTCCTGATCCTATACTTACCTTTAATACCTGCTCACACCCCCTTTCACTCTCAAGAGTCACCAGATCAACATCCTAGCTTTTTGTCCTTCATCTTTGCTGCATTGATTTTGCATCTACTCAATTTCTTTGTTTAGGGGAAAACTTCTGTTTTAGCATTTTCTCCTGTAGAAATTCCTCCTGGGATAGGAAGAATATAGGACTTTGGACACATGGTATATGCATATATATATGGGTGATTATGAAAGTTTTAAGATACATAAAAACCAAGAAATGTAATATTTGTGCATACAGAAACAAATGAAGCCCTCCCAGCAACACAGATAAGGTGAGCAAGTTGAAACTTGAAGGGTCAGAAAGGATGCTATTGACTGAGTTTCTTAGAAGTGAAATAATGGATCATAACGCAGTCTGTCCCGAAACTTTCGTAGTGATATACATATGTATGTATGGATTTAAGTAACAGTTTGATGCAGGGGAATGCTTTGAGAGGTGAGACTTAGAAGAGATAGAAAGTTCATCAGAAGGCTGGGCAAGGTGGCTCATCCCTGTAATCCCAGCACTCTGGGAGGCTGAGGTGGGTAGATTGCCTGAGCTCAGGAATTCAAGCCCAGCCTGAGCAAGAGCAAGACTCTGTCTCTCCTAAAAAGAAAAACTAGGCAGGCTTTATGGCAGGTGCCTGTAGACCCAGCTATTCAGAAGGCTGAGGCAAGAAGATTGCTTGGATCCAAGAGTATGAGATTTCTATGAACTATGATGCCAGGGCACTCTACCCAGGGCAACAGAATAAGACTCTGTCTAAAAAAAAAAGAAAAAGAAAAAGAAAAAGAAGGAAAGCTCATCAGGAAAAATGTATTAAAATTGGAGATGCCTACCAGAATTATAAAATTAATAGAAAGGACAATGAATATCCCGTAAGATGTAGGGGATACGTAGATGTAGGGGAAAGATGAATCAATTTAGCTTAAATCTTAGAGAACTTTGAGATCCAGTCTAATGTCTGGATTGCACTATTATATATCATCTCATGCATTGATATTACATTGGGTAGGTTGAGCTTAATGTGGAACCAGGATGCTCTGATATCGGGTATGATAATAGAATGACTAACTCTCCATGTTAGAGTAGAGAAGAGGAAATTTGTTGGATATGTCTTAGAGAGAGAACATAAAGCAAGCTGGATATCTGGATGATGATGGGGGATGGGATTAAAACTTAAAGAGGTAAATGTAGATATTATAGGGGTAGTGCATTTACAAGAACAATTTCATCTATTCATTTCTTTAATAAACACTGTACATCTATACGGGGCTTAATACTGTACAATCTGCTGGACAGCCAAAGGAAGACATGGTCTATCCCTCAAGGGACTCATGTCAAAGTAGAGAAGAGTGATTAACAAGTAAATAATCATAATATTAATGTAATAAAATAGAATTAAATATAGCTATCAGGGACTCAGACATAACCAAGTCTGAGGTTAAGAAAGTTGAGGTAAGAAGTTCTAGAAGATACATAGAAGAAATAGTAGCTAAGGGTAAAGGAAAGGCCATTCCTCGAAAGGAGAAAACTCATGAAAAAGCTTTGAGCCAAAAGGCTTGGTATATTTGGGGATCTGAGAATAATTTAGAATGGAGAGTACCTAATATTAAAGAAGAAGGGCGAGACAGGTGTCAAGAGATGAGCCCAAAAAGATCAACAAGAGCAAGATCACAATCATATGCCTTGTCAGATAGTAATAACCCAAATGTTATAAGAAACCACTTAGCATTTTAGGCTAATTAGAAAAATCGAGTAGCAGAAGTCTGAAGAGTGGATCTGAAGAGAGGCAAAAGTGGGGTCAGGGAGACCAGTAGGGTTGTTTGCAGAATCCAAAGCTAGGATTTGGGACTTCACTAAGGTGGTGGCAGTGGGGAAGCAGACAAGAGATAAAATTCTGGAGAAATTTGAAAAAGATCAAAACTGCAGGTCCTGATGACTGCTTGGCCGAAGGAGAGGCAGTAGTCACCATGATTGCCGGGTATTTTGGCATGGACGAGTAATAAGATGGGGAGTTTCTATGGGCAGGAGGAAGTTGTTTAGAGACTATACTCACTCATTCTAGGTTGATAATTCATAGGCTGCCCTTCACTTTCACTCCGAGCAAAATACAATGAGTCTGTTATCCTTTAACTTTTAATTACAATTTTCTAAATAACTTGAAAGTAGATATATTTACCATTCAATGTCATGTCATTCAATTGATCGGCACGGCACACTCTATCCACTACAAGTTGGAAACATTATTGATCAAACACACAGAAGTGCTGACAGAAGTGTATAATCAGCTGCTTGAGATGAAACAGAAATGTGTAAGATTAAATTGTTCTTGTCACTAGCATATCTTGAATAATGATCCCTGATTGGTAATGATCATCTGTATGGTTTGACAGGCCAACTGATCAAAATTAAGAAGTCAAGTTCCGAAAGTCATCCCAACTTTTGGGAACATAAACTATTTCTCAATCATACTGTTAGTTCTTTTTAAGAAGTGCTTACACTGCTGATCTTTTGAGAGTATCCAGCCCAACAGCAACATGTGATTAGTTACCAACCTCAGCATGACATCAAGGGGTCAGAAAGAATCTGCTACATTAACATTTCTCTTTCTTACAGGATTAAGAGAGACTCTTTACTACATAATTGAAGACTCTAACATTAATTTAAAATGTCATCATGGTGGCTGGACGTGGTGGCCCGCACCTATATTTCTAGCACTTTGGGAGGCTGAGACAGGTGGATCTCCTGGGCTCAGGAGTTCTAGATAAGCCTGAGCAAAAGTGAGACCCCATCTACACCAAAAATAGAAAAACTAGCCAGGCGTTGTGGCAGGCACCTATAGTCCCAGCTACCCAGGAGGCTAAGGCAAGAGGATCACTTCAGCCAAAGAGTTTGAGGTTGCTGTGAGCTATGATGCCACAATACTCTACTAAGGGTGACAAAGTGAAACTCTGTCTCAAAAATAATGAAAATGAAATGAAATGAAATGGCATAGAAAGATTTTCAAGATAAGATAAGATTTTATCTTATATACAAGATACCTAAGTTCAAGTTCTGGCCATGATGTAGGACCAAAAGCAAGTCACCAAATCTCTCAGACTAAGTTTTTATTTTTAATAAAATGGGGAGTTTCTATGGGCAGGAAGAAGTTGTTTGGAGACTATATTTTTAGTTTTATTTTTATAAAACTTTTTATAGTTGGAGACTATATTTTTAGTTTTATTTTATGTTTTATTTTTAATAAAAACTCATGTTTAATTTTGGAAACCATTTGTTCACTCTGTTTGATTGAGCTTTATAAGGATACAAAATAGGTAGCAGTTGGGAAAGCACTCTGTGCTTACAGCCACTTTGGAAAATACTCTGGCAGCTCCTGAGAGATTAAACTTAGAATTACCGTGTGACTCATCAATTCTACTCCCAGGTATATGCTCAAAAGAAATAAAATCACATGCACACATAAAAAAATTACCTAGACAAGGTGCAAAAACACTATTAAAAGTTGTGTGAAATTTATAAATCCTATAAAAATGAAGCTTCAGAGAAGACCAGTGGGAGCAAAACGGACATCCTGAATGAAGAAACTGTGATAGTGAAAATAGACAGACAGAGCCAGTGAAAGCGCGGCTAAAGTTTACAGCTGACGCAAAGAAAGAGAAATCTACAGAACTCAGGAACAAAACAATGAAATCCAGGGTGAGAAGAATCTTTGTGCCAATGAAAAATACATAAAAATGCAGGCAAATTTGCAAACTCTGTTAAGGAACAAATTAAAGATAATTTCAAGATATCAAATTCTAATACTGAAATCTTAAAGGAGTATGAAAAGCCACTGGGGAACAATGCTCACCAAAATATACCCCAGTACCTACTTGTCATACCAAAAATTGGAAAGAAGAGAAGAATATGAGACCTTGAGATCTCTCATTTCTAGAAGAAGAAGAAGAGGGGGGGTGTGATTAATGGCATATTTTGGATGGCTTTTTATAGAATATACTGACTGAGTACTGACACTCAGATAAACTCATCTAAAGAAGCCAAGGGTGAAATTTCCACCAGGATCCTCTGCTAAGGAATATTACTACTTTTATAACATGCAAATGTCTGGATTTGAAGGTATTCAAGGCAAGGCTTGGCAATGAATTATCTGAAGCATTTAATTTTGCTATCTCATCAACCAAAAAGGGAAGTGTTTTTGTTTGTTTGTTTTTCTTTCAGGCCACTAGAGGGGAAGGAAGCACAACCAAACCTCTTTGGCAGCTAAGAGGGCACTGTTTGGGAGCATTGAGTCAGAAATCAAAGAACAGGGCAAGCACATCCTTACTAATGGTATGTTACATGTTACATGTAATAGAAATAATTGCGGAGTTGAATGCAGTCTGATATGGAAGGTCATACTTGTTCTAAGCCACGTGTCTCTTTTGACTGTCTTGTTTTTCTGGAGATTGGTAACCTCAGGGGAAAGGCTATACTTTTCCCTAGAGGTAAGATACTCTGCTACTCAGACTTTAGCACAAGGCAGGCTCCCAGGGAAATCAATCTGAAGCTAAGAGAAAAGCAATAAACTCCAGCAAAGATAATTTTTTTTTCTTTGAAGACTAAAGATAACTTTTTAAAGCCATAGAAAACCTGAAATAAGACCAATAAAGCCTCACAGCTAAAAATATCCTAAAGAGGATGAAGATCTAAAAGAAATGAAAGAAAATACATAAGAACTGGTAGTTTGTGAGATAAGGGGGAAGATGATTAGAAATATCAAGTAAAAGGATTAATTAAACCATATTTTGAAAAGCACAAAATATAAATAACAGTTTAAAAGTGTTCCAGACCATGTCAAAGGTAAAAGCTAGCATAGAATTCGGATTTCATTGCATTTCTGAAGGAGTATTTAAGATTAATTTATTCAGTTGAAGTATATATTAAAGGTAATAACTATGTCAAATATGCTAGAAATATATAATCACCTTGGCAGACAATCTTTTCTGGGAAATAAGTTTAAAATCAGTCACAGCCATTTTAATAAAGTAGAATAAAAGAAAGCAACAGTAAAGAAAAAAACTTAGAAAAAAAGGAAGCAGTAGAAAGTAGAAATTAAAATGTATAAGGTAAACAAACTAAACTCCAAGAAAAAGTATAGGTCACTGGCATAGAAACAAAATCCAATAATGTGATGCCTATAAGAGACACACTTAAAATTTAAATATGAATGGGCTAAAAGCCAAAGAATAATTTAAAGTCCATCAAGTCTGTGCAAATTCAAAAAAAATTTTTAAAAGGTTTATGCTACAGATTAACAAGGTTATTTTTGTACTTTTCTTTTTATAAGAAAAGCCTTATACATATTAAAGTTAATAGAATTTATTTGAGCAAATAATTCATAAAATGGGCAGCATTCAGAGGAGAGCCAGAAGAGATTCAGAGAGCTCTGCCTGGCAGTGTGAGCAGCAAGATTATAAGCTGGATATAAAGCAAAGTAGAGAAGTCACCAAATTTGCTACAGTGAAGCACCTGGCTCAAATGGACATATTATGTATGTATTGACTATATGTGGCTGGCTGAAAACTTGGCTGTTGTACTTTTTTTTTAAATTTCAAACTAATGTGAGGGTACAAATTTAAGCTTACATTGTTCTCACTTCCAAGGTAAAGTTCAAGTTGTAGAAGAGCCCCTCACCCAGGGTGCATGCTGAACACCCTTGCATTGCACACATTAGGTAAATCTCGCCAATTGCCCTCCCTCTTCCTGTCAATCACCCCCTTCCTTATACAATCTTTTCCCAGGCCAATATTTTCAAGCATTTTACCAACATTCTCTTCTAGAATTTTTATTGTTTTGTGTCTTAAATTTATCCAGTGAGAATCAATTTTTGTCAATGGTGAGAGGGGTGGGTCCAGTTTCAGTCTTCTATATATGGCTAACCAGTTCTTTCGACACCATTTATTAAATAGGGATTCTTTTCCCCAGTGCATGCTTTTGTTAGGTTTATCAAAGATCAAATGATGATATTTGGCTGGGTTCATCTCTAGATTCTCTATTCTATTCCACAGACCTATGTCTCTATTTTTGTGCCAGGACCATGTTGTTTTGATCACTATAGACTTGTAGTATAACCTGAAGTCTGGTAACATGATTCTTCCAGATTTTTTTTTTATTTCTAAGTATTGTATTGGCCATTTGGGGGGGTTTCTGGTTCCATATGAAATGAAGTACAATTTTTTCAAGTTCTTCAAAGTATGACATTGGTGTTCTCTTGGGGATTGCATTACGTCTTTAGATTGCTTTGGATAATACGAAAATTTTAACAAGGTTGATTCTTCCTAGCCACAAGCATGGTAAGTTCTTCCATTTGTTAAGATCTTCTGCTATTTCTTTTCTCAGGGTTTAATCGTTCTCTTTCATACCGTGTTAGATATAACCCAGGTATTTCATCTTCTTTGGAGCTAATGCAAAGATATAGAGTCTTTGATTTTCTTCTCAGCTTAAATGTTTTTGGCATATCTGAATGCTAATGATTTGTGAGCATTGATTTTGTATCCCAAGATGCTACTATATTCCTTGATAATTTCTAAGAGCTTTGTTGTTGAGTCTCTGGGGTTTTCCAGGTATAAGATCATGTCTTCCACAAAGAGCAAACATTTGACCTCCTCTGTCTCCATTTAAATGCCCCTCATCTCCATCTCTTGCCTGATTGCAAAGGCTAGGACTTCCAGCCTTATGTTGAATAGCAGAGATGATAGTGAGTATTCTTATCTTGTTCCAGATCTGAGTGGAAAAGCTTTCAGTTTTACTTCATTCACTATAATATTGGCAGTGGGTTTGTTGTAGATGGCCTCTATCAGTTTAAGAAATGTCCCACCTAAGCCTATTTTCTTAAGTGTTCTTATCAAGAAATAATGCCAGATATTATCAAAAGCCTTTCCTGCATCAATTGAGAGAATCATATGGTCTTTGTTTTTTTATTTCATTTTTGTGGTGAATTATGTTTATGGATTTATGTATGTTGGACCAACTTTGCATCCCTGGGATAAAACCCTCTTGATCGTGGTGCATAAATTTTTTAATGTGTTACTGTATTCTGCTTGCTAAGATCTTATTAAATATTTTTGCATCGATATTCATTAATGATATTGGTCTGTGGTTTTCTTTTTTTGTTGGGTCCTTTCCTGGTTTGGGGATCAGGGTGATATTTGCTTCATAGAATAGAATGTGTTGGGGAGGATTCCTTCCTTCTCTATATTTTGGAATAGATTATGCAATATAGGAACTAGTTCCTCTTTGAAGGTTTGGTAGAATTCTGGTGTGAAACCATCTGAACCATGTCTTTTCTTTTCTAGGAGATTTTGTATCATTGATGCTGTGTCAGTGCTTGATATGGCTCTGTTTAAAATTTCTAATTCTTTCTGATTGAGTTTAGAAAGATGACATGCTTCCAGGTATTGGTCCATTTCCTCTACTTTTTCATATTGCTGGGAAGAGACTCTTGTAGTAATCATTGAGTATGTTTTGCATTTCTGTGGTATTTATCGTTATTTCTCCTTTATTGTTTCTGATTGAAGTTATTAGAGATCTTACTTTTCTGTTTCTGGTTAGTCTGGCCAAGGGTTTACCAATTGTATTAATCTTATCAAAGAATTAACTTTTTGTTTTGTTGATCTTCCAAATGATTCTTTTGTTTTCAATTTCATTAAATTCTGCTCTAATTTTTAGTTATTTCTTTTCTTCTACTGGGTTGGAAATTGTATTATTCTTCCTTTTCCAGTTGCTTGAGGTAGCCCATTAGGTTGTTGACTTACTCTCTTTGTGTTTGCTTGATGAAGACATCCAGTGCAATAAATTTACCTCTAGGAATGCCTTTGCAATGTCCCACAGATTTTGATAGTTTGTACTTCATTATTGTTTTTTTCCAGAAATCTAATGATCTCCTTCTTAATCTCATATTTGACTAAGCTGTCATTCTGCATAAGCTTATTTAATTTCCATGACTTTCTTTGACTATGAAGATTTCTGTTGTTGTTGAGTTCAACTTTTATTCTGTGAAGGTCTGAGAAGATACAGAATTAATTTATATTCTTTTGAATTTGTTTTGGTTAGATTTGTGTCTTTGTCAGATAAAAGATAAAGAATTTGAAGTGTGACCATTTTATTAAAGATGGCATATTATTTGTATTACATAAGACACCACAGTTTTGTAAACAATTTCCATAATGTAGAAATTATGTTGTTAACATCATTAAGATGTTAATGTTCACTCATATTTCATTTTCTCAAATGAAACCCAACTTTAATTTGGTCTCATTTTCAAATAACTGTCTTTGGCTCTATGATGTTCAGAATTGGTTTTAGAGATTTTAAAAGCACATAAAAGACTTTTTTAATGCCTGTAAGTACATTTTTTATGATTATTGTTACAATCATTATTACTAGCATAATGATAATAAACATTCTCCCCCATAAATGAAGTTCTACTTTTAAAGGGTAAACCTCAAAGTGAAGATGAATGGAAAGGAACAAAAAGTGCCCTCCAAATAAAGTAGTTTAGCATTACTTCTACAGTTCCCATAAATATACCACAGGATATAATGATATACAAATATTTCTAAATATATCATATGGTATCATTTATGTTGAGTATCCCTTCTCCAAAACGCTTGAAAACAGAAATGTTTCAGATTTCACATTTATATTTCTGATTTTGGAATATTTGCATACACACAATGAGATATCTTGGAGAGAGGATCCAAGTCTAAACATAAAATTTATGTTTCATATATACCTTAAACACATAGATCAAAGATAATTTTATATAATATTTTTGTTTTTTTTATTAAATCATAATTGTGTACATTAGTGCAATCATGGGGCACAATGTGCTGACTTCATATACAATCTGAAATATTTTCATTGAACTGTTTAACATAGCCTTCATGGCATTTTCTTAATCACTATATGAAGACATTTATATTCTGCATTTAGTAAGTTTCACCCATACCCTTCTAAGATGCACCGTAGGTGTGATCTCACCAATCGCCCTCCCTCCATCCATCCTCCTCTCCCCTCCCTTGCCCTTTTCTCCATATTCTTGTGCTATAATTGGGTTTTAGCCTTCTTATGATAACTACAAATTAGCTTCATAGTAGGGCTGAGTACATTGGATACTTTTTCTTCCATTCTTGAGATACTTTGCTAAGAAGAATATGTTCCAGCTCCATCCATGTAAACATGAAAGAGGTAAAGTCTTCATCTTTCTTTAAGGCTGCATAATATTCCATGGTATACATGTACCACAATTTATTAATCCATTCATGGATCAATGGGCACTTGGGCTTCTTCCATGACTTAGCAATTATGAATTGGGCTGCAATAAACATTCTGATGCAGATATCCTTGTTATAATGTGGTTTTTGGTCTTCTGGGTATATACCAAGTAAAGGAATTATAGGATCAAATAGCAGGTCTATTTTTAGATCTCTGAGTATTCTCCAAATGTCTTTCCAAAAGGAATGCATTAGTTTGTATTCCCACCAGCAATGTAGAAGAGTTCCCTTTTCTCCACATCCACGCCAACATCTCTGGTTTTGGGATTTTGTCATGTGGGCTAATCTTACTGGAGTTAGATGATATCTCAAGGTAGTTTTGATTTGCATTTCTCTGATGATTAAGGATGGTGAGCATTTTTTCATGTGTCTGTAAGCTGTGTACCTGTCTTCTTTAGAGAAGTTTCTCTTCAAATCCTTTGCCTATCCTGAGATGGGATCACTTGTTCTTTTCTTGCTAATATGTTTGAGTTCTCTGTGGATTCTGGTTATTAAACCTTTGTTGGAGGCATAAAACCTGCAAATATTTTCTCCCATTCTGAGGGCTGTCTGTTTGCTATACTTACTGTGTTCTTGGCCGTGCAGAAGCTTTTTAGTTTCATCAGGTCCCAGTAGTATATTTTTGATACTGCTTCAATTGACACACAAAACCAGATATGACTACTTGGGCAGATCTGGGGTTGGCTCATGTATGTCCTATTATACTTTATAAACCACCACAATCGGTGGGTTTCTACATTCCCAGCACCAACAGGTATTTTGCAAAATGAGCCTTTGATGTTCTGAGAACTGAGAATAGCTGTTTGAGAGGTGACTTTCATTAATATTCAACAAACACAAACAAGCTCCATTTCTGGCCAAGTGATATACCGGTATAGTGGAAATACTAAGACACAGCTGAAATGATCCCTATTAGTACTGAATGGGGAATGGTGTCATAGAAGAAGCTCCCCTTTCTTCTTAGTATCAGAACACACGTTTAATTCAGGACGGCAGCACACCTAGCTAAAAGACTCCATTTTCCAGGCTTTCTTGCAGCTAGGCAATGAAAAATTGCTGGAAGAGGGCTGATTTAGCCTAGGGAAGATTTTTTCCCCCTCTCTTGCTTCTCCTTTGCCAGTTGGGGACATGGATGTGATGGCTGATGCTCCAGAAACCATTTTGGACCATGAGAAAAGGTTGCATCTAGAGCCCAGACAGAAGACAAAGAAAAATGATAGGACCATGGGTCCCTGATCACACCATGGACCTAATTTTAACTGGTAACTGGAACTTTTGCTTGTGAGAAAAATTCACTTCTATCCTGCTTATGCTATTGTCACTTTGTACAAGTTTTCTGCTGTACACAGCCACGTCTCTGCCTAAGTGACACTGTGACTTTGGCTGCTGACTCTCTCATTTTCTAAATCAGTCCTCTGAGGGTAGAGAGGCATATAAACCAAAAAATAAATTGTCTGAGGAAGAGTTTTAAATTGGGATAAGTATAAAATTATATTATACCTCAAGTTCCAGAGTAGCAATAGAATTAATTCCTCCTTTATTTTCCAGTGGTAAATTGTTCTGACAAGGGTTTATTCCTGCAGGTTCCATCTTTTGTATAGCTTATCTGCAGCCTCCCCACACTGTATTAAGATAGAGATGTGTGTGCAGGAAATCTTAACTCAGAGAGTATCATAGGCAACAGAAAGAAAAGAGAATCTCTTACAAATGCACATCATGAAGTTCTCATGATCCAGTGTAATTGAGCCCCAGAATCATCTTTCGGTTCATTATCCAGTCTATTGTAATGCCCTTGGGCCTCAGGAGCCCATGGTGGAAATGAAGTCCATTCACATCCACAGTTGTCTGGTGCCCATTCTTCCCACCTGGGTAAGGGCCCAATGTCTCTCCACCTTGCCCCTGATTCCTAAGTGGGCTCAGGAACACAACCAACCCCAGGCACACTCAACTCAGCTCAGTATGACCACTGACCTTCAGGAGACCTCCGCTCCCCTGAGAGCACGCAGTCTTGGGTGGTGCTTCCCCAAGGTCTAAGGCAGAATGGGGGGTGAATGGAATGAATAGAAGGTGCCAGGATGAGAGCTGGGGGCCTCCTCCACTGTTGCTGAGTGTCCTGAGCTGTCAGTTGGACCTAGACATGCCACTGCACCCCTCCCCCTCTGCCCACACCTCTGTCTCTGTGGAGATCACACCAGGCACCCGGAATCGATTTAGGTAATGGACTGAAAGCAGGGCCCCCATTTCCCTGCCCATCTGTGCTGTCTCTCCTGGACTTTGTTTCACTTCTCCTTCTTCTTTCCTTTTTCCATCAGCAAACAGAGCCCTTTTATCAGCCACCTGCAGCATGACTGAGGGAACCTGGAACAACGGTGACCCAAGAACACCTTCCACTGAGGCCCACCCACACCGGTTACAGCACCTAAAAGAGCTTCTGCTTCTATCCCCTGGCCCAGAGCAACCACTCCACGTCAGGAGGATAGCTGGGTCTTATTCATCCTGGTGTACTTTGTGTCTAACAGATGCCTGGTACATAGCCAGGTTTCCTGGAAGAAGAGGGAGGGGAGGGAGGGAAGGAGGAAGAAAGCAGGGGGTCAGGGGAAGTGAGGTCTGAATGTTCTTACAAACTCAACTAGGTAGAAATCTACAAGGTCACATGCAATGTTGCAGGAAGCAAGAGAACATCAAAGTCAACACAGGTTCATCCCCTCAATTATTAAACCATCATCTAGAAGATGGCGGCCGAGTAACAGCTTCCTTGCAACTGGGCACAGTAAGACTGGGGAGAGAAGACTTCAGGCACCTCTGGCTGGCAGGATCTGCCCAGAAACATCCCTTTGGGTACGCAGAGAGACAGCGTGAGACTTCTGGACCCCGTGAGGAAGGCAAAAGCAGTGGAGATCTGGCAAGTGGTTCCATGTGTTTGTTTGGTCTAATCCTGCTGGCAGCTGTGGCTGCAGCAGCAGTGAGATTGCCAACTGGAAAGGCCTGACCTGTGAGTTGTTTTGGTTTCTTTTGGACTTGGCACTCGGTTGAACTGCCTTGGGAGAACTGGGGCAAGAGTGCGGAGGTCTTTGAGTGTTGTCTGGTGCTCCAGACTGAGCCACTGAGCCAGACAGAGCTACCAATGTTTGGTTGTGGGCTGTGCGGAGCCATCGTGGGAGAACTGCCCCAGCAAGCTCCACACTCAGGGTCGCAGAACAAGCATCAGGCGGGAGCGAGTAATCTAGTGACTGAGCAGCCTAAAGGCAGGGACTGAGACGCTTTGCAGCCTTAGCCCTCAGGGGCATAGGGTGAGACCAGTTTTGGCACACTGGGTAAGTGGATAGCCACTTAAGCAGTGATCCCAGCCACAAGCGCTTTCCTGGGAAAGCTTCTGCTTAGCCCAAGTTAGCAATTTAAAGTGCCTTTTAAGCAGGCTGAGGAGGATTTAAGCTCTCCACCCTGCGGGGTTTGAGAAATCATTAGAGGCCCCCGGTCTCCATTTTGTACAGCCATATCAACATTCTGATTAACATATCATACCCCAGAAGATCACCCCTTGCCCAGATGATATCAGCAAGATATATATACTGCTTTGTCTTGTGATTTTGTTTTGTTTTATGTTTTTTTGTTGTTGTTGTTTGTTTGTTGTTTTTGTTATTATTGTTTTGTTTTTAATTTCAACATTTTCCTTAAAGATTTTCCTTTTCTTTTTTTCTTTTATTTCTTCATTTTTCTAGTTTAAATATAATTTTCCATTGTTGCCTTTTTCAACAATTAGAACTTCAATTTTGCTAGTGTTTCTACCAATACTAATTGTTTTTTTCCCAAAACTTATCCCATAAAGTTTTTGGTTTCCTTGTTTTGATTTGATTTATTGCATTTTCGTCTTCCCTCTCTACTTGGTGGAGGTGGGTTAAAGTGTCCAAACAGGCTGGCAAAGAGCTGCTGACCTAATCACCCAAGACAGCACCCCAGAGGTTGGGGGCTCTTAAGGTTGGGTAAAAGTACCCTACTGTACACCTATATTGTTCCCGTCCCCCTCTTTCTGTGCCTGTCTTCTTTTGGTGAACAGTTGCTTCTACCCAACCCCTTTCCTTCCTCCTTTTTCTTTTCTTTTCTTTCTTTCTTTCTTTTTTTCCTCTTTCTTTCTTTTTTCCCTTCTTGCTCTTCAATCTTATCAGCCTTCTGGTCCTGTACCAAAAGGACTCATTGAAACCCTAGTCCAGAGGCACAGCAATTTAAAGAGCAGGAGGAAGTGAAAGGAAAATTAGGGCAAGGAAACAGATAAAAGAAATCACTCATGAGGAAGAATCAGCAGAAAACTCCTGGCATCATGAAAAACCAGTCCAAAGCAACCCCCCCCCCACCAAGGGACTGTGAGGTAGCTACTACAAAGGACTCCACATATAAGGAAATGTTAGGAATGACAGAAAGGGAATTTAGAATACAGATGATAAAAACAATCAAGGAAATGAAGGAAACAACGAAGGAAACTGCTGATAAAGTGGAAAATAACCAAAAGGAAATCCAAAAACAGAATCAAAGAAAAGATGAATGATATGAAGCATATAAAAAGAATATAGCAGA